>JAABOM020065538.1:0-40958 GCA_011800125.2 Solanum clarkiae | reverse complement strand
AAGGGGTTTCTACATTTGACATGCCTTTAAGAAGATAAATAGTGATAACAAGCCAAAAGGAGATGCATATGACTAGGACGTTAGGGCCATGCTATCTAAAGTGCGAGACATTGCTTCACTACTTTACATAGTCTACAAAGCCTATAAAGAGAGAAAAACATCTGATAAGGGTCGGGACAGGCCCCGTCTCAACTAACTGTACAATATAAACATATAATCTCTAGACATGCAAAGCTCCGAAGCAACCTGAAGATTGGTAACCACAGCTGAATGTCATGTACTCCTATTGGGGAGATCTACTAGCACCTGTATCTACAACATGAAATGCAGGTCCCTCGTATGGGACGTCAGTATGAGATAATGTACTGAGTATGTAAGGCAGGATATACTATATATAAGTAATAACTCAAATGAAACCGTGCATCTATGGAAGATCAGGGACCACCCATAGTTATACTGTGGAATCATGCACTTTATGTTCTTTATATCACTTTACCTTTACTGTAAGATCTGTATTGTAAAATCTGTGCACAGCTATAAACAAATGACCAACGATCAGTGGTAAAAGGGATCGTCCCTATGCCAGGTTCCTCACAAACCCCCTCAGGCTACCACCCGTAAACTGTATTGGGATCGTCCCTATGCTAGGTTCTTAATAAACCCCCTCGGGCTACCACCCGTCAAAACTATATACTTTATCTTTCAATTACCTTTGAGATGATTCTCTTGGTGGCCACAATATTTGAACTGTAATACTGTATGTGTCACATATGACATGTAGATAACTATACAAGGCAATATGGCAATGGAAAAAGAGTATGTTACACAAATAATAAAATACATATAAAATGGAACACCTCGTGAACTTTATTTGGCAAAAAGGAATACATGTATCTTGGTATTCATGTATGTAACTAGATTTGAAAGTGACTGTGTATGGAATCATATGAACATGTCAAAGAATGAAGACACAGTTAATAGTTTTGTCGGAGTTGGTAAGTGCCTTTATATGCCAAGGAAGGATCTATGTTTCATGCCAAATGATACAAAATCAAATAACCTTATATATCTCGTTGTATGACCTTGTTACTACCTCGAAGTAACCTTCCCTTCCTCCAATACTTATCTACAACATATTAGGTGATAAAACTAGCATTAATAGCTAATAGATACACCTTTGACATCCCAATCACATAAGAAAATAATACATGGGCAGCAAGTGGGTGTTTATAAATCTGGGTCTCGTCTCCGTTTAGTTAGCAATTTAAGCTGAGCAAGTAGCTGACTCACCTACTTGCTTCCTAAGTCCTACAAGCACCTCAATTCTCTCACTTCATTTTAAGGCTGTAATCTCCTCACTTCGACACAAAACATGTATACAACCGACCCTCTTAAGAGTTAGACGCACATATAGCCCATTAACGCGAGATTCAAGCACTTTTGACAATTAGCGCTAGTTCGGCCAAACCATGTCATTTTTCATTTGAATTGTACTAGTATTGTAAAGTGTTGGGTGTTACAGGTGCATTGAAGCAAGATTTGGTGAGTCCTTAAGTCCAGGGACACTATCTTTACTACTCTTGCTATGTTGAGACTTATTCATTTTTAACACTTATTATTATGAGGGTAAGCCTGGAGAGTGTCTGGGCCCCCGCTCCAATCTATATTAGAGGTGTTTTTGGATATTAAGATGTAATTGTGCTATGGGATTGACTGTTGAAATGATTTATGATTATCAAAGACTTCCGTCGTCCTATTTCCCTTGTTTTACACCTCTTCTTGTTCCTTACTTTGCTTCCGCGACCAAGGATGTCCGATTGATATGTTAAGAGGCTTATTTGAGTCCCTTCGGGTTCCCATTCGTTGTGTCATGTCTAGGCCCCAGGCTTGGGTCATGACAAACTTGTTATCAGAGCACTAGTTTGTTAATGGTCCTCGGAATCCAACACACCACGTCGATTAGAGTCTTATTCATGGTTGTGAAGCGCGCCACAACTATGAATGGGAGGCTAAGAGGCATTTTAGGAAATGTTTCACTTCTTCATGGTTTATATCATACTTTAGATGTAAGTGTAAGGATTTTTCCCCTAGCGAATACTCTTTTCTACTCTAGATCATGTTGATTCCAAGAGGAAGACTAAGGAGAGCCCGTACACCCGAGGAGCAAATGGCCCCTCCTGCTCCTCAAGGTGGAGGGGTAGGCCAAGATGAGTTTTGAGATGCTATTGCAATGTTAGCTCATGCTAAGACCAATTAAATCAACTAAGGAACCCAAGCCCCTCATGCTCCCAATCCAGCTTCTAGGGGGAGGGATTTTACTAGAATAAACCCATCGGAGTTCCATCGATCCAAGACGGATGAGGATCCCCAAAAGTTCATAGATGAGGTGTACAAGGTGCTATCCATCATGGGGTCAATTTGGAGGAAAAGGCGGAGTTGAAAGCTGACCAACTCAAAGGGGTGGCTCAAATTTCATTTACACAATGGAAGTTGGAGAAGGGGAATGATGATGTTATCCCTTGGGAAGAGTTTAAAGCCGCATTTCTCAACCAGTTCTTTCCTATCAAGCTAAGGGAGGCTAAAATGATGGGTTTTATGAACCTTAAGCAAGGTTCCATGAGTGTGAGGGAGTATTCTCTCAAGCTCAACCAACTCTTCAAGTATACCCCACAATTGGTTGCCGAGCCGAGATTAAGGATGAACTAATTTGTGTCAGGAGTGTCCGACTTAGTTAATGAGGAGTGTCGTACCACATGCTAGTAAGTGACATGGATTTGTCCCACTTCGTGACATATGCCGAGCAACTAGAGAGGGAAAAGCTTAGAAAAAGAAGAAGTGGTGAGTCCAAGAGGGCTCGTTTTGAAGGTGGTTTCCAAAGTTCCAATGGTGGGCGCTTTCCTCAAGGCCACAAGTTCCAAGGCCAAGGGTCTTCCAATGCTCCTAATAAGAGATTTTGTAATGATAATCCAAGATTCCAAGGTGGTACTGGAGGAATGTTAAAATCTAGATGCCTAATGTGTGAAAAGAATCATAGTGGTCCATATTTGAGGAATTCTAATACTTGCTTTGGTTGTGGTGAGATGGGTCACAAAGTTATTGATTGTCCTCATGATCAAAACAAAGGTAGAGATGTTCGTCCACAAGGCCAAGGTGCAAATGCGAGTCAAAGGGGAGGAGGAAGCCAACAAGGGGATGCACCAAGACAAAATAGATTCTATGCTCTTCAAGGGAGGCAAGGGGTGAATGTGCCCAATGTCATCACCGGTATGTTAAAGGTTTTTTAGTTTGATGTGTATGCATTGATAGACCCGGGTTCCACTCTTTCTTTTATTACTCCTTTTGTTGCCAAAAAAATTCATGTTAGCCCCGAATTGTTGTGTGAACCTTATGAAGTATCTACCCCCATTGGCGAGTCTATAGTTGCTAAAAGAGTCTATAGAAATTGTCTCGTGTTCATTTTGCATAAAATCTTGCCTTGTGATTTTATTGAATTAGATATGGTGGATTTTGATGTCATTCATGAGATGGATTGGTTGCATGCATATTATGTTTCTTTTAATCGTAGAACCTATAGGGTTGAATTCCAATTCCCTAATGAGCCCGTCCTTGAGTGGGAAAGTCATGATGTGGTGGTCAAGGGTAGTTTCATTTCTTGCCTTAAAGCCTAAATGTTGATTTCTAAGGGTTGTCTCTATCATCTTGTGAGGGTTAGGGAAGTTGAGTCCAAAGTCCTTCTTATTGAGTTGGTTCTGATGGTTAATAAGTTTCTTGATGTTTTTTCCGATGACCTTCCCGGTGATCCTCTCGAAAGGGAAATAGATTTTGGTATACACCTCTCTCCCGATACTCAACCTATTTCTATTCCCCTTTACCGTATAGCCCCAGCAAAGTTGAAGGATCAATTAAGGAATTTGTTGGAAAAGGGATTTATAAGGCCTAGTAAGTCACCTTAGGGTGCATCAGTGTTATTTGTGAAGAAAAAGGATAGTTCTCTTAGAATGTGCATGGATTACTGACAACTTAATAGAGTCACCATAAAGAACAATTATCCTCTACCAAGGATTGATGACCTTTTTGATCAACTTCAAGGGGATAGTCACTTTTCTAAGATTGATCTTCGGTCCGGGTATCACCAAGTAAAAGTGAGGGAGTGTGACATTCCCAAGATGGCTTTTCAGACTAGGTATGAGCACTTTGAGTTTGTGGTTATATCCTTTGCGTTGACTAATGCACCGGTTATATTTATAGATCTCATGAATAGGGTCTTTAAACCCTACCTTAACTTGTTTGTAGTGGTTTTTATTGATGATATCTTGATTTATTCTCATAGTGAGAAGGAGCATGTGGATCACTTGAGGGTGGTGTTTCAAATCTTAAGGGAGGAGAGGTTATATGCAAAATATGAGAAATGTGAGTTTTGGTTGAAAGAGGTTGCTTTTATAAGGCATGTGGTGTCGGCTAATGGCATTAAGGTGGATCCTAAGAAAACGAAGGTGATTAGAAATTGGCCTAGGACTTTAACTCCATCTAACATTAGATGTTTCTTGAGTTTGGCGGGTTATTACCGGAGGTTTGTGGATAGTTTCTCTTCTATTGCCTCTACTATGACTAAATTGACACAAAAGAAGGCGAAATTCGTGTGGACCAATGAGTGTGAAAAGAGTTTCCAAACTTTGAAAGATAAGCTTGTCTCCGCTCCTATCTTCGCTCTACCGGAAGGGTTGGAAGGGTTTGTTGTATATTGTGATGCCTTAAGAATTGGTTTGGGGTGTGTTTTGATGCAAAGCGGTAAGGTGATAGCATATGCCTCTAGAAAACTTAAGGTGCATGAGAAGAATTATCCACCCATTATCTTGAATTCGCGGCCATAGTATTTGCTTTAAAAATTTGGTATCACTACTTGTATAGGGTTTATGTTGATGTGTTCACTGATGACAAGAGTCTCCAATATATGTTCACCAAAACAGATCTTAACTTGAGACAAAGAAGTTGGTTAGAGCTCCTTAAAGATGATGATATGAGTGTGCATTATCACCCCGACAAAGCTAATGATGTGGCCAATGCTCTAAGTAGGGTATCTATGGGTAGTCTATCTCATTTTGGTGATGGTGGCAAAGAGGTGGCTAGAGAGGTTTACCGATTGGCTAGATTGGGGGTTAGGTTGGATGAAGTTGATGACGGGGGCATAGTAGTTGTTGATGGTTCTACATCTTCTTTGAATGAGGAGGTAAAGGTAAAACAAGATCTTGAGCCCACCTTGCTAGAGTTGAAGGCCTTGGTAAGAGACGGTACGGTGGAGGTTTTTTCCCAAGGGGGAGATGGTGTCCTTAGGTACTAAGGCAGATTGTGTGTGCCAAAGGTAGATGATTTGAAAGAATTGATCTTGAAGGAGGCCCATAATTCCTCCTATTCCATTCACCCGGTTCGACAAAGATGTATAGATACTTGAGGGAAGTGTATTGGTGGGGGTGGTATGAAGAGAGACATTGCCCTCTTCGTATCTGAATGTCACAATTGCCAACAAGTGAAAGCTAAACATCAAAGGTCAAGCGGCCTAGCCCAAGATATAGAAATTACTGCTTGGAAGTGGGAAGAGATCAACATGGATTTTGTGGTTGAGTTTCCTAAGACTAGGAACCATTTTGACTCTATTTGGGTTGTTGTGGAAAGAATGACAAAGTCAGTGCACTTTCTACCAGTCAAAACTACTTATAGTGCCGAAGATTATGCCAAGTTGTACATTCATGAGTTGGTTAGATTTCATGGAGTGCCCTTACCTATCATTTTAGATCGTGGTTCTCAAATCACTTCTCACTTTTGGAGGTCTTTTGAAAGAGGTCTTGGTACCAAGGTTAAGCTTAGCATGGCCTTTCATCCTCAAAGGGATGGACAAGCGGAAAGAACTATCCAAACTCTTGAGGATATGCTTAAAGCTTGTGTTTTGGATTTTTAGGGTAGTTCGAAAGAACATCTTCCACTCATTGAGTTCTCTTATAACAATAGCCAACACTTAAGCACTGGTATGGCTCCTTTTGAAGATCTTTATGGTAGGCATTGTAGATCCCCGATTGGGTGGTTTGAAGTGAAAGAAATGGCTTTGTTAGGTCTAGATTTGGTCATGGAAGCTTTGGAGAAGGTGAGGTTGATAAAGGAGAGGTTGAAAATAGCCCAAAGAAGACAAAATTCCTACTCTGATATGAGGAGAAGATATCTTGAGTTTAAAGTTGGTGACTGGGTTTACTTGCAAGTCTCACCCATGAAGGGTCTGATCCAGTTTGGCAAGAAAGGAAAATTACGCCCAAGTTTTGTAGGACTTTATAAAGTTTTGAGGAGAGTGGTAAGGTCGCTTATGAGTTGGAGTTGCCTATAGAGATGGACATGGTTCATCCGGTATTCCATGTGTCCATGTTGAGAAAGTGTGTGGGTGACCCAAGTGCCATAGTGCCCTTGGATGTTGTGGGTCCTGTAGGAAATAATTTGACTTATTAGGAGGTCCCGGTGACAATTTTGGGTAGGCATGTTGTCACGACCCAATCCTAGGGCCTAGACATAACTGGCGAATGGGGAACCTGAAGGAACCCCAAACAAGCCTCATAGCATATCATTACACATCCTTGGTCACAGAAGCAATTAGAATGACAATAAGAGATAAATGTAAACAAGGGGAAATTGGGACTAAGGAGAAACTTCCATATCATAAACATCAAGAGTCAATAGAATCAAGCTCATAGCATAGATACATAATATGTCCAACAACACCTCTACTACATAGATAAGAGTGGGGGCCAGGATAAAGCAACCGGGCTCAGCCTCATAGTCAATACATAAGTCAAAGAGAAAGTCATAAAAAATAACAAGAGATCATAAGTAACGTCCCCTAAATGGAGGACTCACCAACAAGCTTGAGTGGAATCGTGCTAGCCACGTGGGTGGAGATGCTCAAGCGGGGTCCGGTTCTTACATGGTGATATCATGTGGGCATAAAGTATGCATTCATACGTTGAAATGTACTAAGTATGTAAGATACAATGCAACAAGATATAAGCAATAATCAAAATGCATAATCATAGCAAGAAATAGTACATTAGCAACATGGCATGCATGAACAATGCTTAAGGTAAAACATGCTTGTAAATCATGATCAACGAAAGTAACTCATTATGGAATACATACTCAACCCTTTCTCACCAATCTTCATGAAATGGACAAAATGCGCCCCACTCACCTTACAGTATAACCTTTTTGGAGAGTGTCACCAATACCCCTACCTTACGACATAGTCTTTTTGGAAGATAGTATAAGACGCCCCCTACTTTACGATAAAATCTTTTAGGTAGGAACCATGATTCATTCTACCTTATGGCATGACCTTTTCGATAGAATGTACATACCTTACAATATGATCTTTTGGGTGGGAACCATTAGTCTTTATACCTTATGGCATGGCCTTTTCGGCAGGGTGTTCATACCTTATGATATGATCTTTTCGGTAGGAACTATTAGTTATTCTACCTTACGGAATGGCTTTTTCGGCAGGAGTCGATACCTTATGGCATTAAATTTTCAGTAGGAACTCTTAGTTATTCTACCTTACGGCATGTCCTTTTCGGTAGGTAATTCATACCTTACGATATGATCTTTTCAATAGGAACTATTAGTTATTCTACCTTACGGCATGGCCTTTTCAGTAGGGGGTCCAAACCTTACGATATGATCTTTTTGGTAGGAACTATTAGTCTTTATACCTTACGGAATGACCTTTTCGGTAGAGATCATATAACTAGCTAATCACAACATTTCATTTCAAACAACAAGGGATGACCTTCTCCATTTTCTCAAGAGTACAACAACATGGAAACCCAACAATCTATTTGCAACACCATAGGTACTCTTTCATGAAAGTAACTCATATAAACATTCCTATCATCATCATATAGTCATCATATGTCCATTCAAATCATAAGACGTGCATTAGACCTTCAATTCCTTAAGAAATTAAAATCGGACATTTTCTCGAACACTTGGCGGTGTGTAATGGGGGTATAAGATCATGCAATGTAGAGATGAAATCATGCATGAAAATTTATTGTAAAACTATCATCAACTCCTTACAACACCCTCAAGCAATATACATCAAAATCCTTCATCAAATCTTACAATAGATCCATGATTTATAGCTCAAAACATAGCAAAACAGTCATAACTTTATATAGCTTTAACATAGTTCATAGACATGTTCATAATAGTATACCCATTAGAAAAATCAACTTTAAATCATGCAAATTGAGTAAAAAGGATATTAAGACACCATGGGTGGAAGGACCCAATGGCTAAAATCCACATACCTTGACCTGAAAGAATTTCTTGAAGAAGACTTTAATGGAGACTTGAAGCTTGATTGAAATCCTTAGATCTGGAAAGAGATTGAGACACTTGAACCTTGAGGAGGACTTGGGACTTGACTTGGTTTCCTTGAATTCCAACAAGACTTCTTGAAAACCTTGAGAATGAATGGAGAATTTGATAAAGATTATAGAGGATTTTAAGAGGTTTTTGGTTGATTTTTAGGGCTCAAAATGGTTAGACAATGAGGGATTTTCGTGTATATAGGTATAGGTTTATTACCCATTTGCCCTGGAATAAAAAGAACAATTTTTGAAAATTTTTGAACTAGTCCGCATCAAGTCCACATCGCGTACCCGTCGTAGACAGCTACTATTTTTGCAAAGTTTCATTAAAAATTATTTTTCTTGGTATGGACAAAGTATACCTTGTAGGTACTCATTTTCCCATGCAAGTTTGCCCTCTTAACTAGAATATGAAGTCAAATTTGCGAAATTATGCATGGATCTTCAGATATTGAAAAAAATGCATCATGGGGTCTTTCTGAGCTACGTGGAGCGGTGTTTAAATATTCCCAATTTTAGATAAAAGGGAACTAAAATTATGGGGGAATTCCTAGGCAAGTGTAGGGAATTTCACAAGTGAAGGGGTTGAGGAATAAAGATGTAGCTTCCGTCAAGGTCCTTTGGAGGAACCAACAATTTGAAAATGCCACATGGGAAGCCGAGGTAGACATGAGAAAATGATACCCATATCTCTTCCACTATACTCATGTCGAAGGTACTAATTTAAGTCTCATATATGATTTCAATTCTTAAGTTTCATCATTGATATTATTTTGCATGCATTCATGTTTATGTTGACAAGTTTATGGTATTTTTGACATTCATGTTGAGATTTTCGAGAATGATGTTTAAATGCATTTGTTGCATACATGTCGGGCTGAAATCTTCATGATTACTTCTATGCAAGTTTCTTTGACATTTGGGGACGAATGTTCCCAGGGGGAGATATTGAAATGCCCCCAAAATGTGCTTTGAAAATACCCATAATCGTAATTTCAATATATCTCAAATCCATGTGTGATATCAAATATTCGACTTCATAGTCTCTATCAGGGGGCAAAATTGAGTGGGAGATAGATATAACTCGGATATTAGAGGACCTGTAGCAAAAAATAATTTTTTCTAATTTTTTATTTCTAGTGGCCATCCGCGCCCAGGCCGCGACGCGCCAGGGTGCGGATTAGTGTTAGAATGAAATTCGTGTCTGGTCCGTGTCGCGCCAAGGGCATGAATCAGTGTATTATTTTCCTTGGTTTTAATATCTCGGCCGAGGACATTGGGTTCATAGTCCCATGCCGACTTATACGTGAAAACACCTATACTTAGCCATTTTTCAACTCTATCCCATTCAAGACCCTCGCAAAAACCTCTCCGAGACTTGACCAAATATCTCATTTGAATTTCAAGCCTAAATTTGGAACTCAATGATTCTCTTCAAGCTTCAAGTTCTCTTCAAGCTCATCTCAAGAAAACCCAAGTTTGAGGTATGTGGATTTCATCTATTGGGCCCTTTCACCTATAGAGCCCAATCTTTCTTTTTATAAAAATTGCATGTTTTCAAGTTGTATTACTTATGAGTATCTCTTATTATGGATTATGGATATAAATTACGTTGGGGTTTTATGAAATGTTGATTGATTATGCATAACTATTTATTTCAATCTTATACCATGAATTGATTTGTCTATTGAGACTATGCATGTTTTGGCCTATGAAACTATGATTTATTATTTGATTTGATGATGGATTTCAAGGTGTCCAACATGAGGGTTTTACAACATGTTGGTGAGTTGATTTGCATTGAGTTTTCTAACATTATTTCACTCTTGAATTGCATGATTTTGAACTAGTATCATGAACCCACCAAGTGTTTGATAAAATGTCAAGTCAAGAATTCTCAAGTTATTGATGATCTACTACATGATTTACATGTCAAGTGACTACATGATGATTAAGGGCTTTTATGTATGTATTGAATTCATAAAAAGTATCTATGATGTTATAAGTATCAATCCCTATTTCAAGATTTTTACCTCTTGTGAGCCATTCATGTTAAAGCAAAGGTTCATGTATAATTATGATCTTCTCTCATGTTTCAAGTTAGGCTCACCATTAGAGGTCAAGTATGTTTAAGATTTACTCACGTCATATTACCCATGTTTCTTACAGGTCATTAAAGTTATGATGATTCCAAGTATTCTATGGGATTAGACTTAGCACCGATGGATTGGATATCGACGTGGAGTATATTCAAGGGTCCATACTCCTTTCCTCAAACTATGTGTCAACATAGGATTATGATTATTACTTTTGCTGCACTAGTGGATCCATTTAATGCACTTTATCAAGAAATCCACCCCTAAATGGGACGGGTTCCCGAAAGAGGGTTACTTCTCCAAAATGCGACATGCTCCCGTAAGGTAAAGTATGGTTTACCATGGCAAGTATACCACCTCTTTACCGACGAGGGGTAATCATCGGGATTCCAAGTTGTAGGTCGCTTGGTCTTACTTATATCGCTTAGGGTTTCTTCCCACATATGTATTATGTTCTATGCAAGTTGAATGATTTTTAATCATGTTTTACTTCAAGCGTTGACCATGCATGTCATATTGTGATCTCATTTATCTATTGTGTCACAAACTGAGCCTAGAGGCTAGGCATGATATGGCGAATGGGGAACCCGAAGGGACTCCAATCAAGCCTCTTAACATATCATTACTCATCATTAGTCGCGGAAGAAATAGAATAACAACAATAGATGGAAAAAGGGGTAATATGGGTCTAAGAGGAATCTTTCATATCATAAAACATCAAAAGATTCAAGAGAGTCGATGCTCATAGCATCTTTACATAACTTATCGAACAATGCCTCTAAATATAAAACTTACCGGGGGCCAAGACAAGCAACTAGGCTCACCCTCATAGTCAAAGCATATAATAACGAAAAGTGAGTCTAAACATATCATAAATCAAGAGAAGTATGTCCTCGAAGTTGGGGACTCACCAACTTGCTTTGAGAGATATCGGACTAGCTATGCGGGGGAAGAGGATGATCAAGTGGGGCTCTAGTTCCTACTTGGTAACATCATGTAGGATAGAGTATGTGTTAGGATATTTGAATGTACTAAGTATGTAGGATGGAATGTAATAATAGATAGGCAACATAATCAAAATGCATAGTTAGGCAATAGATGAGCATATAACAATATGGCATGCATGAATGATACTTGAAGTAAACATGATTATATATAGAACATATTACATATGTAGGAATAGACCATCATCATAGACCAAGCAACTTAGTACTTGGAATCTAAGGTAGACAACCCCTTAGAAGTGATTGAGGAATCAACCCCGCAATTGGTTGATGGACATGACTAACCTCCATCAAAAGTGATTGAGGTATCAACCTCTAAATTGGTTGATGGCTTACCACCTCCATCTAAGGCGATTGAGGTATCAACCCGCCAATTGGTTGACGGACATGACCATCCTCCGCTGGAAGCGACTGAGGTATCAAGCCCTCAATTGGTTGATGGCTTACCACCCCATACGAGATGATTGAGGCATCACCCCTCAATTGGCTATGGTCAACTCACAACACTATAGATGTTTTTCATGAAATCAACACATATATATCATCTTTTCATCATCATAAAGTTACTTAACTCATATGTCATGCATTAACGCTTCAACAACTTAAGATACATCAACAGGACATTTTATCAAACACTTGGTGAGTGTAATGCTAGTGTAAAACCATGCAATTCAAGAGTGAAATCATACAAGTAAATTCAATGTAAAACTACCTACCAATACTTGGTAATATCCTCATCCAATATACATCAAAACATTTATCAAATTGCAAGATTGATCAAAGATTCATAGCTCAAAACATGCTTAAACAGTCACACTTTTATAGAACCCCAAAATAGTTCATAGTCAAATTCATAATAAAAGACCCATAAGTAAAATCATCTTGGAAACATGTAATTTAGGTAAAAGAAGAAGCTTGGGTACCATGGGTGGAAGGACCCAATGGTTTAAACCCACATACTTTGACTTTGGAGAATTCCTTGATGAAGATTGAGACAAGGACTTGAAGCTTTATTGAAATCCTTAAGATCCGGAAAGAGATTTGGCACTTGCATTTTAGGTGAAATATTTGTCTAAGTGTTTGAGTGAGTATTTGGGAATGTCTTGTATGATATGAAGGTAAAATATGGCTAAGTATAGGTATTTTCACACATGGAAGACTTAGGCCCAAGACCCAAAAGCCTTGGACTGAGTAACAAAATCTGGGTAAAAATAACATTGGGGCGTGCCCAAAGCGCATCGCACCAGGGGCGTGAACCCTCTCTGGAAATTGCATTTTTGGAAAATTGATATTGTGATTCGGTCACTCTAAAATTAGGGCCAAACCCATTTCCCACTCAATTTGTTCCCTAATAGAGAATATAAAATTGGATTTTCAATATCACGCACGGATTTTAAGATATATGGAAATTATGATTTCGGACAGTTCTGATGCATCTTTTTGGTCACTTTTTAGGGTCGTTTCAATATCTCCCCCTCCCACAATGTCAAAGAAACATATATAAGAAGAGTAATCATGAAAAAATCAATTCCGACAAGAATGCATCAATATACTTAAACATCGTTTCAAAAATCTCAACATAAGTGTCAAAATCACCTTGAACTTGTCAACATAAACATGAATGCATCTAATAACATAAAGGGATGATACATGAGACATGAAATCACATAAAACACTTAGAATTAGTACCTTAGGCTTCTGTAGAATGGAAGAGATAGGGATATCTCTTTTGCATGTCCGCTTCGTCCTCTCATGTAGCACTTTCGACTTGTTGATTCCTCCAAAGGACATTAACGGAAGCCACATCCTTGTTCCTCAACCTCTTCACTTGTCTATCCAAGATCTCTACTGAAACTTCTTCATAAGTCAAGTTGTCTTCAACAACACCCATAACATCTAATGGAACAATAGCATTCAAATCACCCACACATTTTCTCAACATAGACACATGGAAGACCGGTTGAACCAAATCCACTTCACTAGGAAACTCTAACTCATAGGCCATCTTACCAATCCTCCCCATCACCCTATAAGGACCCACAAACCTTGGACTTAATTTATCCTTCTTATCAAAATGAACCACACCCTTCATGAGTGAAACCTTTAAATAGACCTATTACCAACTTTAAATTCAAGGTCTTTTCTCCTCACATCGGCATAGGTCTTTTGACCACTTTGGGCTATTTTCAACCTTTCTCTAATCAAACTTACCTTCTCTATAGCCTCCATGACCATATATGGACACAACAAAGCCACTTCTACCACTTCAAATCACCCAATCGGTGATCTATATTGCCTACCATAGAGGGCCTCAAAAGGAGTTATACCAATGCTAGAATAATAGCTTTTGTTATAAGCAAACTCAATCAATGGAATATGATCATCCTAACTACCTTTAAAATCCAAAACACAAGCTCTAAACATATTCTCAAGATTTTATATAGTTCTTTTGGCTTGACCATCCGTTTGAGGGTGAAAGGCCATACTAAGCTTTACCTTGGTACCAAAACCTCTTTGGAAGGACCTCCAGAAGTGTGAAGTGAATTGAGCACCACGATCCGATATGATAGACAAAGGCACCCCATGAAATCTCACCAACTCATGAATGTACAAATCAGCATACTCTTTGGCACCATAAGTAGTCTTAACCAGTAAGAAATGAGCCGACTTTGTCATTCTATCAACCACAACCCAATAGATTCAAAGCCCTTTCTAGTCTTAGGCAACCTAACCAAAAAACCCATGTTAATTTCATCTCACTTCCAAGTAGGAATCTCTATATCTTAGGTTAGGCCACCCGGCCTTTGATGCTCAGCTTTGATTTGCTTTCAACTATGAAAACCGGATACAAATTTGGTAATGTTATTCTTCATACCTCCCCAACAAAACATATCCCATAAATCCATATACCTTGGTAGAACTGGGGTGAATAGAGTAGGAAGAATTATGAGCCTCATCAGGAATTTTCTTTCTCAAGTCATCAACACAAGGACACACACAACCTATCTTGGTACCTAAAGGAACCATCTCCCCCTTTGGAGAAAACCTCCACTTTGCCCTCTCTCACCAAGGCCTTCAATTCTAACAAGTGGTCAAGATTTTGCTTTGCTTTTACCTCATCAACTAAGGAAGATTTTGAACCATCAACAACCACAATACCACCATTATCCACCTCTTCCAACCTAACCCCCAATCTAGCCAACCAATGGACCTCCCTAGCCACCTCTTTGCCACTACCATCAACATGAGCTAGGCTACCCATAGACACCCTACTCAAAGCATCTGCCACCACATTAGCCTTACCGAGATGATAATGCACACTCGTATCATAATCTTTAAGAAGTTCTGACCACCTTCTTTGTCTCAAGTTGAGAAATTTTTGCATGAACACATATTGGAGACTCTTATGATCAGTAAACACATTAACATGCACCCCAAACAAATAATGACGCCAAATTTTCAAAGAAAAAATCACGTCGGCCAATTCAAGATCATGAGTAGGATAATTCCTTTCTTGAACTTTAAGTTGTCTAGAAGCATAAGCTATTACCTGACCATTTTGCATCAACACACAACCCAAACCAATTTGGGATGAATCACAATACACAACAAACTCTTCCAACCCTTCTGGTAGAGACAAGATAGGAGCGGAGACAAGCTTATCCTTCAAGGTTTGGTAACTCTTTTCATACTCATTGGTCCACACAAACTTAGCCTTATTTTGAGATAACTTGTTCATGGGAGAAGCAATAGAAGAGAACCCATTCATAAATCTCCGATAATATCTGACGGGCTTAATGGTCTAGGCCAATTTCTAATCACATCCGCATTTTTAGGATTAACCTTAATACCATCCCCGACACCACATGACCTATAAAGGCAACCTCTTTCAACCAAAATTCACACTTCTCATATTTGGCATACAACTTCTCCTCTCTCAATTTTTGCAACACTACCCTCAAATGACTTACATACTCCTCCTCACTATGAGAATAGATCAAGATATCATCAATGAAAACCACCACAAACAAATCAAGGAAGGGTTTAAAGACCCTATTCATAAGATCCATAAAGATAACCAGTGCATTGGTCAACCCAGAAGACATAACCACAAATTTATAATGCCGGTACCTAGTCCGGAAGGTCATCTTGGGAATATCACTATCTCTCACCTTCACTTGATGATACCCAGATCGAAGATCAATCTTAGAAGTGACTAGCCCCTTCAAGTTGGTCAAATAAATCATCAATCCTTGATAAAGAATACGTATTCTTTATGGTGACCCTATTATGTTGCGAGTAGTAAATGCACATTCTAAGAGACCCATCTTTCTTCTTCACAAACAACATCGGTGCACTCCAAGGTGATTGGCTAGGACCAATAAAACCCTTCTTGAACAAGTACCTCAATTGCTCCTTCAACTTCTTTAACTCCATCGAGGCCATATTGTAAGGGGGAATAGAAATGGGTGAGTATCGGGAGGAGGTCTATACCAAAGTCTATTTCCCTTTCGGGAGAAACACCAGGAACGTCACTTGGAAAGACATCAAGGATCTCATTCACCATCGGAACTGACTCTATAGGAAGGACTTTGGACTCAACATCCCTAACCCTCACAAGATGATAGAGACACCCCTTAGAGATCAACTTTTGGGTTTTAATGCAAGAGATAAACATACCCTTGACCACCACATCATGACTTTGCCACTCAAGGACAGGTTCATTTGGGAATTGAAATTTGACCCTATGGGTTCTACAATCAATAGAGGCATAATATGGGTGCAACCAATCCATCCCAAGAGTAACATCAAAAACAACTATAGACCTTTCTAACAACAATAGATGCACCAATGGGAGTAGACACCTCATAAGACTCACACAATAATTCAGGCTCAACATGAAACTTTTTGTCAATAAGAGGACTAAAAAAAAGAAAGAGTGGCACTCGGGTCTATTAAGGCATACACATCAAAATCAAAGACTTTTAACATACCAGTGATGACATTGAGCACCTTAACTACCGCTTGCCTCCCTTGAAGACCACAAAATTGATTTTTCCTGAGCACCACCTTGTTGGCCTCCTCTACCCAAAGGAACCGCATTAGCGTCTCGGCCTTGAAGACAAACATCTTTACCCTTGTTGCGATTTCATGGAAAATAATCATTTTGTGGCCTACTTCCTCACAACCAAAACAAGCATTGGTATCCCTCAAGCATGGGCCAACATGACCCCTACCACACTTTGCACATGGGTCTAGGAATCACACCACCACCCTCTTGGGGCCTTGTGGAGTCATTAGCAAATTTCCCACTAGGAACATGAGAAAAACCTTGGCCTTGGTGAAATCGGCCACCCTTGGGAGTTTGGAACTTTGGGAGTTTGGAACTTACCATCAAAATGGCCATCTTGGCCTCATGACCCCTCCTTTTCCTCAATTTATCCCTCTCTAATTGTTCGGCATAAGTCTCAAACAGGACAAATCCATGTAACTAATCAACATAGCGGCCCAGCACTCATCATGCACCAAATTGGAAACACCCATCACAAACTTATTAATTCTAGACCTCAGGTCGGCAACCAAGTGTGGAGCATATTTTGAGAGTTGGTTGAACTTGAGGTCATACTCCCTCACACTTATACATCCTTCCTTTAAATTCATAAACTCCATCATTTTGGCCTCCCAAACCTCAAGAGGGAAGAATCGGTTGAGGAAAGCTGCCTTAAACTCCTCCCATAAAATCACATTGCTATTCCCCTTCTACTCATTCCATTGAGTGTACCATATTTGAGTTACCCCTTGAGTTGGTAAGCTGCCAACTCCGCCTTCTCTTCTGACCTTACACCCATGATAGCCAACAATTTGTAAACCTCATCAGTAAACTCTTGAGGGTCCTCATCCACTTTAGATCCATTGAACTATGGTGGGTTCATCCTCATAAAGTCTGTCACCTAAGATGCCGGAGTAGGAGCATGAGGGGCTTGGGCCCCTTGATTGACTTGATTAGCCATAATTTGAGCTAGCAAGGTGAGAGCATCTCAAAGCTCTCCATAAGCTAGTTGTTCCTCTGGTGTACGGGCTCTTCTTCCTCTTGTGTTAGCATGATCTAGCATAGAAAAGAACATTTGTTAGAGGGGAAACCTTACCTAGCTTCTATAGCACAACATAGAGTAAGAAGAAGGGAAAAATTTCCTAAAACACCTCATAGTCTCTTACCCATAGTTGTGTTGCACAACACAACCATGAAGAAGACTCTAATCAACATAGTGTGTTGGATGCCAAGGAGCATTAACAACCTAGTGCTCTGATACCAAGTTTTTCATAACTCGATCCTAGGTCCTAGACACGACATGGCGAATGGGGAACCCGAAGGGACCCCAATCAATCCTCTTAACATATCATTACACATCCTTGGTCATGAAAGCAATAAAATAACAACAATAGATGGAAAAAGGTGTAATATATGGCTAAGGAACATCTTTCATATCATAAAACATCAAAAGAGTCAAGAGAGTCAAAGCTCATCGTATCATTACATAACATGTCCAACAACACCTCTAAACATAGAACTTAGCGAGGCCAAGACAAGCAATCGGGCTCACCCTCATAGTCAAAGCATAATATAAAGAAAAAGTGAGTCTATTCATAGCATAAATGAAGAGAATTATGTCCTCAAATTTGAGGACTCACCAACTTGCTTTGACATATTGCACTAGCCACTTGGGGGAGTAAGATAATCAAGTGGGGCTCTGGTTCCTATATTGAAACATCATGTAGGCATAGAGTTTGCATTAGTACATTTGAATGTACTAAGTATGTAGGATGCAATGCAACAATAGATAGGCAACATAACCAAAATGCATAGTTAGGCAATAGATGAGCATATAACAATATGGCATGCATGAATGATACTTGAAGTAGACATGCTTATATATATAACATATTACGTGTGTAGGAATAGACCATATCAAGCAACTTTGTACTTGGAATCCAAGGTAGACCACCCCTTAGAAGTGATTGAGGAATCAACCCCTCAATTGGTTGATGGACATGACCACACTTATCGGAAGTGATTGAGGTATCAACCCCTCAATTGGTTGATGGCTTACCACCCCCATCCGAGGTGATTGAGGTGCCAACCCCTCAATTAGTTGATGAATATGACCACCCTCTGCCATAAATGATTGAAGTATCAACCTCTCAATTGGTTGATGGCTTACCACCTCCACCCGAGGTTATTGAGGCATCACCCCTCCATTGGGTATGATCAACTGATAACACTATAGATGCTTTTCATGAAATCAACACGTAAATATCATCCTTTCAACATCATAAAGCCACTTAACTCATATGTCATACATTAAAGTCTTCAACAACTCAAGATACATCAATAGAATATTTTATCAAACACTTGGTGAGTGTGTAATGCTTGTGCAAAACCATGCAATTCAAGAGTGAAATATTACAAGTAAATTCAATGTAAAACCACCTACCAACACTTGATAATACCCTCATACAATATATATCAAAATCTTCATCAAATCTCAAGATAGATCAAAGATTCATAGCTCAAAAACATGCTTAAACAGTCACACATTTACAAAACCCCAACATAGTTCATAGTCAAATTCATAATAGAAGACCCATAAGTAAAATCAATTGGAAACATGTAATAGGTAGAAAGGAATCTTGGGCACTATGGGTATGAAAAGACCCCAAAAAGTGCCTGGAAATGTGCCATGGAAGTGCCCAGAATCATAATTTCTATATATCTCAAAATTCATGCGTGATATCAAAAATTTGACATCATATTCTTGTTCAGGGGGTCAAATTGAGTGGTAAATGGCTTTAACCCCGATTCTAGAGAAAAAGAATCGTAATTTCAGTGTCCTAAAAATTGAATTCTTGTGAGGTTTTCGTGCACCTGGCGCGACGCGCCAAGGGCACACCTTAGTGTAATTTTTGTGCAGTTTTTACTTCGGTCCAAGGTTTTTAGGTCTTGGGCCTAAGCCTTCCCATGCATGAAAATACCTATACTTAGCCATATTTCACTCTAATATCATTCAAGACATTCCCTAATACTCACTCAAACACTTAGACGGGTTTAATAGGGAATTGGGATTTGACCCTAAGGGTTCTACAACCAATAGAGACATAATATGCGTGTAACTAATTCATCCCAAGAATAGCATCAAAATCCACCACATCTAATCCAACAAAACATAAGTCAAGACCTAAATGCAACATGACCACGGGACAATTCCTATAGGCCTTTCTAGCAACAATAGACTCCCTAATGGGAGAGACACCAAAAGTCCACACAATTCAGAACACACATGAAGCCCACCAGCAACAAGAGGAAACTTCAACATACTGGTAGAAATATCAGACACCTCATCTACCCCTTGCCTCCTTTGAAGAGCATAGAAACGATTACATCTTGGAGCACCTCCTTGATCAATATATCCAACTTAGGCCTCTTGGTTCACATGACTACCTTGACCTTGAGGACGGCTCCCCTTGCCCTTGTTCCAAACATAAAGGAAATCAATAAGCTTGTGGCCTACTCTCCCGCACCCGTAACACACACTTGAATTGTTTAAGCATTTTCCATGATGATGCTTTCCACATGTTGGGCACTTTGGAAAACTCAATCCACCATCGCCACCTAGGAACATTGGTCTACCCATTCCTTCCATAGCAAACTTCTTGTTTGGAGCACTAGAAGACCTTTTTCCTTGAAACTCGATACTTCTTGGAACCGATCATCCTCAAATTGAGCCCTTTTAGACACTCCACCCCAATTCTTCCTAAGATTCTCACCCTCAAGTTGTTCGGCATATGTCATGAGGTGAGACAAATCCATATTATTAATCAACATAGCGGATCGGCATTCTTCACTCACCAAATTGGAGACTCCCATCATGAACTTGTTCATTCTAGCCCTTGGGTCGGCAACCAAGTGAGCAGCATACTTAGAGAGTTGGTTAAACTTGAGGCCATACTCCCTGACACTCATTGATCCTTGCTTAAAATTTATGAACTCCACCATCTTGGCCTCCCTAAGCTCAAGAGAGAAGAACCGATCAAGAAAGGCCGGCTTAAATTCCTCCAATAGCACCACATTATTGTTTCCCTTCCCTTCTTTCCATTGAGTAAACTATATTTAAACTACCCCCTTGAGTTGGTAAGCCACCAACTCTGCCTTATCTTTCGATCTAACAACCATGATACCTAATACCTTATAAATCTCATCAATAAACTCTTGTGGATCCTCATCCACCTTTGACCCATAGAACTCCAGTGGGTTCATCCTTATGAAGCCTCTCACTCTAGATCCTTAGGTAGGAGCATGAGGGGCTTGGGCCCCTTGGTTAATTTATTGGTCCATAGCTTGAATTAGCAAGGTGAGAGCCTCTCAGAGCTCGCCACGAGTCGGTTGTCCCTCGGGAACGCAGGCTCTTCTTCCTTTTATGTTAGGCATGATGAACTAGCATGGCAAAGAACAATTGTTAGGGGGGGAAAAGTTACCTCAACTCTATAGCACGACTTAGAACATGAAGAAGGAAAGCATTTCCTAAAATGTTTCATAGCTCCTACTCATAGTTGTGGTGCACAATACAACCATGAATAAGATTCTAATCGACATGGTGTGTTGGACTCCAAGGATCTAACAACCTAGTGCTCTGATATCAAGGTTGTCACAACCCAAGCCTAGGGCCTAGATGTGACACGACGCAACGGGAACCCGAAGGGACCCCTAGCAAGCCTCTTAGCACATCATTACACATCCTTGGTCGCAAAAGCAATAAAATAGCATCAAAGATTAGAAATAGGGATAACTGAGGATAAAGGACATCTTTCATATCACAAACAATAAGAGTTAAGAGAGAGTCAGTAATCATTACATTACACATGACATGTCCAACAACACCTCTAATACATGGATAAGAGCGGGGGCTAAGACAAGCAACCGGGCTCACCCTCATAGTCAACATTTACATAAAAGAAAGGTAGTTCAGAACATAGTAAGAGATCATAAGC
The DNA here is from genome assembly GCA_011800125.2 of Solanum clarkiae. NCBI lineage: Eukaryota > Viridiplantae > Streptophyta > Magnoliopsida > Solanales > Solanaceae > Solanum > Solanum clarkiae. Next base: position 19,406 of record JAABOM020065538.1, on the reverse strand, counting down.
AACATCCCCGGAATGGAGGACACACCAACAAGCTTGAGTAAATTTGTACTAGCTACGTGGATGGAGATGCTCAAGCGGGGCACCAGTTCCTATATGGTAATATCATGTAGGCATAGAGTATGCGTTAGTACGTTGGATTGTACTAAGTATGTAGGATGCAATGCAACAAGAGATAGGCAATATAATCAAAATTCGTAATCATAGCAAGAGACAGTATCTTAGCAAGAGATAGTATCTTAGCAACATGGCATGCATGAACAATGCTTGATGTAAAACATTCTTGAAAATAATCACACTTGCATAACTTGTTTAACATAATAAGGAGATGTACTTAGATCATCCAAATACCTTGTACTAGAGGGTGAGGAACATAGCATGAGTCATAACCCCTTCTAGTAGGTAATGGGTAGTACATGAGATAATGAATAGCACATGAGGATAGAAGGTAGCATAGATCATAACCTCTACATGTGAGCATGAGACATACATAGACTTACATTACATATGAGGGTGAGGCATATCATATAGTTTATAACCCCTTCATATGAGTACATTGCATAACTTCAGATCATACACGAGGGTAAGGAGGACAACATAGTTCATAACTCCTTCATGTAGTTATGAGTAAGTGAATAGCACATGCGGGTGGAATGTGGAATAGGTCATAATACCTACATGTGAGTACCTAGCATAACCTCAAATCATACACGAAGGTAAGGAGTACAACATAGTTCATAACCACCACATATAGATATGAGTAAGTGAGTAGCATTGATTCGTACATGAGGGTAAGAAGGACAACATAGTTCATAACCCCTACATGTAGAAATTGGCCTTGTACTAGAGGGTAAAGTATATAACACAGTTCATAACCCCTTATAGTAGGCTTCACAATACACAAAAGCATAAACCTTAGCATAAACTCTCAATAACTTGTGAACGATTCCCAAGAACATAACAACATGAGATCCCAACAATTCACTTGCAACACCATAAGTGTTTTACATGCTTTAATCACATGTACATACATTTATTTCATCATCATATACTCATTAAACTTATAAGGAATGCATTGGTCCTTCAATTCCTCAAGAAAACTACAACCGGACATTTTATCAAACACTTGATGGGTGTGTTATGCTAGTGTAAAACCATGCAATTCAAAAGTGAAATCATGTAAACAAAATTCATTGTAAAACAATCAATAGATACTTGGTAATACCCTCAAGCAACATATATCAAAACCCTTTATCAAATCTTACAATAGATCTTAGATTCATAGCTCAAAACATACTAAAACAATCATAATTTCATGAAACCCAACATAGTGTGCAGTAAAGTTCAGAAAAATAAGACCCATGAGTAAATCAACTTTAAATCATGCAATTTATTTAGAAAGGAAGCTTAGCCACCATGGGTGAAAGGACCCAATGGTTAAAATCCACATACCTTAGTTCTTAGAGAATCCTTGAAGAATATTGGAGATGGAGACTTGAATCTTGAGTAAAATCCTTTGATGTTGATTGACTTTTGGGACTTGAAATTTGGAGATGAAATATTGTCTAAGTGTTTGGGAGAGTATTTGGGAAAGTCTTGAATTATAGGAGGTTGAAATAAGGCTAAATATAGGTATTTTCATGCATGGGATGGCTTAGGCCCAAGACCCAAAAACCTTGGACTAGACAAGGAAAAACTGTGCAAAATTTACACAGAGGTGTGCCCTTGGCACGTCGCGCCAGGGGCGCGAATACCAACTATGTTTTGCAATCTCAGAAAATTAAAATTGTGAATTGTTCGCTCTAAAATTGGGGTTAGACCCATTTTCCACTCAATTTGATCCCCCGAACATGAATATGAAGTCAAATTTTCAAAATAACATACGGATTTTGAGTTATATAAAAATTATAATTTCGAGCATTTCCCAGGCATATTTTTGGCACTTTTTGTGGTCGTTTCACCAAGCTTCCTATTTACATAAATTGCATGATTTCAACTTGATTTACTTATGGATCTTACTTATTATGAATTAGACTATGAACTATGTTGGGGTTTCATGAAATTGTGATTGTTTTACTATGTTTTGAGATATGAATATATGACCCATAGTGGGATTTGATGAAGGGATTTGATGTATATTTCTTGAGGGTGTTACCAACTATTGATGGATGGTTTTACAATGTATTTGCTTGTATGATTTCACCCCTAAAGTTCATGGTTTTACACTAGCCCTACACACTCTCCAAGTGTTTAATAAAATGTCCAGTTAGAAATTGAAGGTCCAATGCATGTCTTATTAGTTGAATGACTTTATGATGATGAAAGGAATGTATGTATATGATATTCTCCTATATGGTGTTGGAATGTGACCATGCCCTACTCGGGGGATTAAGAGCCTGGGTAACCATGTCGAGGGATTTATACCTTGATAACCAATCAAGGGATTTGTGCCGGGTTGAGGGCTAGTACCTCAATCACCAGGGGTGGTAGGGTGCGACTATCTACCGACCAATCAAGGGGTTCATACCTTGGTAACTGGGTTAAGGGGTTAGTACCTTAATCACCATGGGTGGTAGGGTGCGATGATCTACCAACCAACCAAAGGGGTTTGTACCTTGGTAAATTGTGGGTTCTATAGCAATGGTCTCTTCTTACACATGTATTATGTTTTATGTAAGCATCATTTACTTCAAGCATCTACCATGCATGTCATATTTGTCATGACCCAAGCCTAGGGACTAGATGTGACATGACGCAAGGGAAACTAGAAGGGACCCAAAGCAAGCCTCGTAAAGCATCATTACAAATTCTTTGTCGCGAAAAAAATAAATCAAGCATTCAAGATTAAAGAATGGAGAAAACGGGGCTAAGGGAAAATCTTGCACAATATCATGTTCAAAATACAAGAGTAAAACTTGTATCATAGATACTTAACATGTCTAACAAACACCTCTACTACATAGATAAGAGCGGGGGCCAAGACAAAGTAACCGGGCTCACCCTCATAGTTAAATAGAACATAAAAGAGAGTATCAATACATATTAAAAGAGCACAGACTAGGTTCCTGAAATGAAGGACTCACCAACTAGCTTGAATAGCACCGAACTAGCCATGTGGAGGAGGATGATCAACTTGTGCACCAGTTCCTATATGATGACATCATGTAGGAATAGAGTATGCGTTAGTACGATTGAATGTACTAAGTAAGTAGGGTGCAATGCAACAATAAGTAAGTATCATAATCAAAATGCATAATATTAAGCAATAGGCATAATATAACAATATGGCATGGATGTTCAAGGCTTAACTAAAACATGCTTAAGTAATTCAAGCTCATATAGGATATTATATGTGAAGAAGAGACTAAGCTAGTTGTTCAAGGTATAAAACCCTTAGTGGTTATGTGGTATTAACCCCTCATATGGTTGATGGTAATCACACCTTACCAACACGATGACGAAGTATAAACCCCTCGCATGATTGATGAGTATAAACCCCCAACATAGTTACCCGAGCTCTTGTCCCCCCAGATCGGGTATGGTCTAATGCAATACTTTACATAGAATATATGATATACATAAGCTCATTTTATCATCATAACATCATTCATATCATATACGATGCTTTGGACCTTCATTTCCTCAAGAAACCCTAGACGGACATTTTATCAAACACCTAGAGGGTGTGTAATGGGGGTAAAAGACCATTCAATTTAGAGATGAAATCCTGCAAGAAAATCTATTGTAAAATCATCAATCAACACCTTGCAACACCCCCAAGACTTTCACGTCAAAACCCCTCATCAAATCTAACATTAGATCCAAGATTTAGAGCTCAAAACATAGCAAAATAGTCACAATTTTATATAGCTTTAACATAGTGTGCAGTGAATTTCATAATAATCAAGACCTATTTGTAAATCAACTTTAAATCATGCAATTTATGTAAAAGGAGGCTTAGGTATCATTGGTGAAAGGAACCCATGAAATAAACCCACAACCTTAGCTTATAGATGAACTTGGTGAAGATTTGAGATGGAGACTTGAAGCTTGAAGAAGAACCTTGAAGGAGAACCTTAGCTTGGGATGAGGGTTTGGGACTTGAGTTTGAGGAGTGAAAATGTAACTAAGTGTTTGAGTGACTATTGAGAAATGTTTAGGGTAGTATAAGGGTGAAATATGACTAAGTAAAGGTAAAAACACATATACGAGCTTTTAGGGCCATGACATAAAGTCTTGGATCAAAGATGAAAAACAGAGTCCAAAAATACATAGGGGCGCGTCGCGAGGGGGGCGCAAAAACCCCTCTGCAAATCGCACCTTGAAATTTTGTAATTGCTAAATCTTTGCTCTTAGATTGGGGTTAGATCCTCTTCCACCTAATTTAGACCCCCTAAACAACAATCCGAAGTCGAATATTTGAAATAACAAATGAATTTTGAGATATATAAAAATTAAAATTTTGGGTATTCTGAGGCACTTTTTGGGCACTTTTTGGGCACTTTTTGGGGTCATTACAATATCTCTCCCTTGGGAACATTCGTCCCCGAATGTAAAAGAGATGTAAAAGGAAAGATTGATCATCAACAAATCAGCCCCGACATATGTGCAATATAACATGTAAAATACCATTTTCAAATTCTCAACATAAGTGTAAAATCATCATAAACTTTCCAACTTAAACAAAAATACATATGAATGACATAGGGGTTGAAACATAAAACTTTAAATCACATAGGGGACTTAGGATTAGTAACTTAGGTTTGAGTGGAGTGGAAAACATTAGGATACCGCTTTTGCATGTCCGCTTCAGCCTCCCATGTAGCACTTTGAACTTGTTGGTTCCTCCAAAGGACCTTAACGGATGCCACCTCTTTGTTCCTCAATCTCTTTACTTGCCTATCCAAGATCTAAACCAGAACCTCATCATAGGTCAAGTTATCCTCAACAACACCCACAACATCAAGAGGCACAATGGCATTAGGATTACCAATACATTTTCTCAACAAAGAGGCATGGAACACTGGGTGAACCAAATTCATTTCTCTAGGCAACTTTAACTGATAAGCTACCTTGCCAACCCTCTATATCACCTCATTAGGACCAACATACCTTGGACTCAACTTCCCCTTCTTACCAAATCGGACCACACCTTTCATTGGAGAAACTTTCAAATAGACCCAATCACCCACTTGGAATTCTAGGTCTTTCTTTCTTACATCGGCATAAGATTTTTGACGACTTTAGGGTGTCCTCAACCTTTCCCTAATCATCTAAACTTTATCAAGAGCCTCCATAATCAGATCCAATCCCAAAAAATCCACCTCTCCAACCTCAAACCAACCCACCGGTAATCTACAACATCTCCTATAAAGAGCCTCAAAAGGAACCATACCAACGCTAGAGTGATAGCTATTGTTGTATGAGAATTCAATCAAAGGAAAATGGTCATCCCAACTACCCCTCAACTCCAATACACATGCCCCAAGCATATCTTCAAGGGTTTGAATTGTCCTCTCGGCTTGGCTATCCGTTTGGGGGTGAAAGGTTGTACTAGGTGAACTTTGGTACCAAGACCCCTTTGAAAAGACCTCCAAAAGTATGAAGTAAATTGTGCACCACTATCCAATATGATGAATAAAGGAACCCCATGCAACCTCACTAACTCATGGATGTACAACCACGCATACTCTTCCGCCTCATATGTAGTCTGAACCGATAGAAAGTGAGCTGATTTAGTCATCCTATCAACCACCACCCTAATGGAATCAAAACCATTTCTATTCTTGGGCAATCCAACCACTAAATCCATATTAATCACCTCCCACTTCCAAGTGGGTATATCTATGTCTTGGGTTAGGCTATCCGGCCTTTGATGTTTGGCTTTGACTTGTTAACAACTATGGCAACTGGAAACAAATTTAGCAATGTCCATCTTCATGCCCCCCCCCCCACCAATACACATCCCTCAAGACTCTATAGATTTTGGTGGAACCGGTGTGAATAGAGTAAGAAGAATTATGGGCCTCGTCAATAATATTCTCCCTCAAACCATCAAACACAAGGCACATACAGCCTACCTTGGTACCTAAGGGCACCATCTCCCCCTTGGGAGAAAACTTCTACTTTTCCCTCTTTTACCAAGCCCTTCAATTCAGCCAAGGAAGAGTCAAGATCTTGTTTTGTTGTCACCTTATCAACCAAAAAAGACTTAGACCCTTCAATAACCTCAACACCATCAGCACAAACCTCTTCCAACCTAACCACCAATCTAGCCAATCTATGCACCTCCCTAGCCATCTCCCTATCACCACCATCCACGTGAGCTAGGCTACCCATGGACACCCGACTCAAACCATCCGCCACCACATTTTCCGTGTCTGGATGATAATGCACACTCATGTCATAATCTTTGAGAAATTCTAGCCACCTTCTTTGTCTCAAATTGAGATCTTTTTGAGTGAAGACATATTGGACGATCTTATGATCAGTGAAGACATCCACATGCACCCCATACAAATAATGACGCTAAATCTTCAATACAAACACAACGGTGGCTAACTCTAGGTCATGGGTAGGGTAATTCCATTTATAAACCTTGAGTTGTCTAGAAGCATAAACTATGACCTTACATTTTGCATTAGCACACAACCTAAACCCACTCTAGATGCATCACAATACACAACAAAACCCTCAAGTCCATCCGATATTGACAATATAAGAGCAAACACAAGCCTATCCTTCAATGTTTGGAAGCTTCTCATATATTCATCAGTCCGCACAAACTTAACCTTCTTTTGAGTTATTTTGGTCATAGGGAAGCAATAAGGGAGAACCCTTTCACAAATCTTCTATAGTAACTCGCAAGACCCAAGAAGCTCCTAATATCCGACAGGGTCAATGGTCTAGGCCAATTTCTAATCACATCGGTTTTCTTAGGATCCACGTTTATACCATCCCCCGACACCACATGACCCAAGAATGCAACCTCCTTCAACCAAAATTCACACTTATCATATTTAGCATACAATCTCTCCTCCCTCAACCTTTGCAACACAACCCTTAAATGACCCATATGTTCCTCCTTACTATGTGACTACATCAAAATGTCATCAATGATGACCACAATAAAGGAATCAAGGTAAGGTTTGAAGACCCTATTCATTAGGTCCATGAAGATGGCCAGCGCATTAGTCAAACCCAAATGACATCACAACAAACTCACAATGCCCATATATTGTCTGAAAGATCATCTTCGAAATATTGCACTCCCTCACTCTCACTTGATGGTACCCGGACCGAGATCAATCTTAGAGAAGAAGCTAGCCCCTTGCAATTGGTCAAACAAGTCATCAATTCTTAGAAGAGGATATCTATTTTTTATAGTGACCCTATTGATTTCTCAGTAATCAATGCACATTCTAAGTGACCCATCCTTCTTTTTCACAAACAACACCAGAGCACTCCAAGGTGATTGACTTGTTTTTATAAATACCTTTTCAACCAAATCTTTCAATTGCTCTTTTAACTCCTTCAAATCTGCTGGGCACATACGGTAAGGGGGAATGCAAAAATCCTTCTCTCTCGGGAAGAACATCGGGAATGTCATTTGGGAAGACATCAAGAAACTCATTTACAATGGGGACCAACTAAATGGAAGGGACTTTGGACTCCACATCTTTAATCCTTATAAGATTATATAAACACCCCCTAGAAATCAACTTATGGGCTTTAATGCATGAAATGAATCTACCCTTGAACCACTCGAGGATAGGTTTATTAGGAAATTGAAACTTGACCCTATGGGTTCTACAATTAATAGACACATAGTAGGCATGCAACCAATCCATCCCAAATATGACATCAAAATCTACCATGTCTAATTTAACAAGATCACAATGCAACAACTTATGTAAAATGTAAATGGGACAACTCCTATAAACTTTTCTAGCAACAATAGAGGCACCAATAGAAGTACACACTTCATATAACTCATGCAATAACTCCGGGAAAACATGGAACTTTTTAGCAACAAGAAGGGTAACAAAGGAAAGAGTGGCACCCGGATCAATCAAAGCATACACATCAAAGTCAAAGATTTTCAACATACCCGGTAATAACATCGGGGATCTCACCAACACCTTGCCTCCCATGTAGAGCATAAAATCGATTGTGCCTTGAGGAATCTCCTTGAAGACCACCTCTCCCCAATGGGACCGCATTAGCACCCTGGACCTTGCCACGGCTTCTTGGACAATCTAACTTCTTGTGACCAAGCTCCCCACATTCATAGCATGCATTAGAACTCTTCAAACACGGGCCATTATGATCTTTCCCACATCTAGGAAACACATCAATAGGAGTCATCCAACCAACACCTTGAGGCCTAGGGAAGTCATTGGCAAGCCCACTATTAGTAGCATGAGGAGGCCCTGGGCCTTGACGAAATTTATCACCCTTTTGGATGGCCCTCTTGGCCTCATGCCCCCTTCTCTTCCTCAATTTCTCCTTCTCCATTTGCTTGGCATAGGTCATCAACCGAGACAAGTCCATATCACTAATTAGCATGGCGGACCGGCATTCTTCACTTACCAAGTCAGAGACCCCCATCACAAATTTATTCATCTTAAATCTAGGATCGGCTATCAAATGAGGAGCATACTTCAAAAGTTGATTAAACTTGAGGGCATACTCTCTCACACTCATAGGACCTTGTTTTAAGTTTATAAATTCCACCAACTTTGTTTCCCTAAGCTCAAGAGAGAAAAACCGATTAAGGAAGGCCAATTTGAACTCCTCCCAAAGCACCACATTACCAACCCCCTTCTCATCCTTCCATTATTCATACTAAATTTGGGCTACCCTTTTGAGTTGGTATGCCACCAAGTACGCCTTTTCATTCGTCCCAACACCCATGATACTCAAGATTTCATAGACCTCATCAATGAATATTTATAGATCTTCATCCACCTTTGACCCATGGAAAACCAGAGGATTCATCCTCATGATGTCTCTTACCCTAGCTCCCGGGGTAGTAGCATAAGGGGCTTGGGCCCCTTGTTGGAGTTGGTTGGCCACTACTTGGGCAACCATAGTAAGGGCATCTCGGAGCTCACCATTGGTAGGTTGCTCCTCAGGAGTTTGGGCCCGTCTTCCTCTAGTGTTTGGCATGATCTAGCATAGAAAAGAACAATCGTTGGGGGGGAACTCACTACAACTCTATAGCATGGCATAGAACATGAAGAAGGGAAACATTTCCTAAAGCGTCTCATAGCCTCCAATTCATAGTCATGGCACGCTTCACAACTATGAATAGGACTCTAATCAACACAGTGTATTGGACTCCGAGATCTATCAACCTAGTGCTCTAATACTAAGTTTTTCATGACCCAAACCTAGGTCCTAGACATGACACGGCGCAACGGAAACCCAAAGGGACCTCAAGCAAGCCTCATAAAGCATCATTATACATCCTTGGTCGCGATAGCAATAAATCAGGCATTCAAGATTTTAGAATGGGGAAAATGTGGATACGGGAAAAGCTTGCATAATATGATGGTCAAAATACAAGAGTTAAACTTGTATCATGGATATTTAACATGTCCAACGAAATCCTATACTACATAGATAAGAGATGGGGCCACCCTCAAAGTAATCGGGCTCACCCTCATAGTCAAATAGAACATAAAAGAGAGTCTCAATACATATTAAGAAAGCATAGACTAGGTCCCCAAAGTGAAGGACTCACCAACTAGCTTGAATAGTATCAAACTAGCCGCATGAAAGAAGATGATCAACCTGGGCACCAGTTCCTACATGGTGACATCATGTAGGCATAGAGTATGCGTTAGTACGTTTGAATGTACTAAATATGTAGGATGCAATGCAACAATAAGTAGGCATCATAATCAAAATGCATAATATTATGCAATAGACATAATATAATAACATGGCATGTATGTTCAATGCTTAAGTTAAACATGCTTAAGTAATTCATGCTCATATAGGATATCATATGTGAAGAAGAGACCAAGCTAGTTGTTCAAGGTGCAAACCCCTTGGTGGTTGTATGGTATAAAACTCTCACATGGTTGATGGTAATCACACCTTACCAACACGGTGATGAAGTATAAAGCCTTCGCATGGTTGATAAGTATAAACCCCTAACATGGTTACTCGGGCCTTTGTCCCCCCGGACCAGTTATGGTCTAATGCAATACTTTAAATAGAATATATTATATGCATAAGCTTATTTCACCATCATAACATCATTCATATCACATCTCATTCTTTGGACCTTTATTTCCTCAAGAAACCCTAGTCGAACATTTTATCAAGCACTTTGAGGGTGTGTGATGGGGATAAAAGACCATGCAATTTAGAGATGAAATCATGCAAGAACATTTGTTGTAAAACTATAAATCAACACCTTGCAACACCTTTAAGACATTCACATCAAAACTCGTTATCAAATCTAACATTAGATCCAAAATTTAGAGCTCAAAACATAGCAAAATAGTCACAACTTTACATAGATTTAATATGTGTGCAGTGAATTTCATAATAATTAAGAACCATTTGTAAATTATCTTTTAATCATGCAATTTATGAAAAAAGAGGCTTGGATATCATGGGTAAAAGGAACCTATGAAAGAAACCCACATACCTTTGCTTATAGATAAACTTGGTGAAGATTGGAGATGGAGACTTGAAGCTTGAAGAAGAACCTTGAAGGAGAACCTTAGCTTAGGATGAGGGTTTGGGACTTGAGTTTGGGGAGTGAAAATTTGACGAAGTGTTTGAGTGAGTATTGGGAAATATTTAGAGTAGTCTAAGGGTAAAATATGACTAAGTACATATAAAAACACATATGGGAACTTTTAGGCCCAAGACTTAAAGTCTTAGACCAAAGTTGAAAAATAGAGTCCCAAAATACATAGGGCGACCCCTCTAAAAATCGCACCTTGGAATTTCATAATTGCTAAATCTTTCCTTTTAAATCAGGGTTAGACCCTTTTCCACCTAATTTGGACCCTCCGAACAAGAATTCAAGGTCAGATTTTCGAAATAACAAATAAATTTTGAGATATATGAAAATTAAAACTTTAGGCATTTCGAGGCACGTTTTTGGGCACTTTTTAGGGTCGTTACAATATTGTTATATGCTCATCTGTTGCCTAACTATGCATTTTGACTAAGTTGCCTATCTATTATTATGTTGCAACCTACATACTTAGTATATTCAAACGTACTAATGCATGCTCTATAACTACATGATGTTACTATGTAGGAGTCGAAGCCCCACTTGATCATCTACCTCCACGTGGCTAGTATGATTTCTCTCAAACTAGTTGGTGAGTCCTCCATTTCGGGGATAATATCTATGTTCTTATGCTATATATTACAACTCTCTTCCATTATTGTTTATTTTGACTATGAGGGTGAGTCTGGTTGCTTGTCTTGGTCCCCACTAAGTTCTATGGTTAGAGGTGTTGTTGGACATGTTATATATAATGCTATGAGCCTTGAATCTCTCTTGATTCTTGATGTTTATGATATGAAAGATGTCCCTTAGCCCTGGTTATCCCTATTTACTATCTCTTGTTGTCATTTTATTGCTTCCGCGACCAAGTATGTGTAATGATGTGCTAAGGGACTTATTTGGGTTCCCCATGCATCATGTCACGTCTAGGACCTAGGCTTGGGTCGTGACATGGTGGAAAGACCCAATGGTTTAAACCCACATACCTTGACTTTAGAGAATTCCTTGATGAAGATTTAGATGAGGGCTTGAAGCTTGATTGAAATCCTTAAGATACAGAAAGAGATTTGGCACTTGCATTTTGGGTGAAATATTTGTTTAAGTGTTTGAAAGAGTATTTGGGAATGTCTTGTATGATATGAAGGTAAAATATGGCTAAGTGTAGGTATTTTCACATATGGGAAGAGTTAGGCCCAAGATCCAAAATCCTGGACCGAGTAACAAAAACTGGGAAAAAATAACACTTGGACACGCCCAAGGCGCATCTCGCCTGGGGCGCGAACCCTCTCTTGAAATTACATTTTTGGAAAACTGAAATTATCATTTGATTGCTCTAAAATTAGGGTTAGACTCATTTTCCACTCATGTTTGCTCCCTGATCAAGAATATGAAGTCAAATTTTTGATATCACGCACAGATTTTGAGATATATGAAAATTACAATTTTGGATACTTCCGAGGCACCTTTTCGGGCACTTTTTGGGGTTATTTCATATTGCTTATTACTATGCATTTTGCTTACGTTGGCCTATGTATTGTTGTATTACATACTACATACTTAGTACATTTAAATGTACTTACGCATATTCTATGCCTACATGATATTACCATGTAGGAACCGGAGCATCCCTCGATCATCCTCCACGTGGCTAGTGTGATCCATTGAGGCAAGCTTTGATGAGTCCTCATGTCCGGGGACACTATTTTTACTACTCTTGCTATGCTGAGACTTATTCATGTTGAACATTTATTGTTATGAGTGTGAGCTCGGAGAGTGTCTTGGCCCCCGCTCCAATCTATGTTAGAGGTGTTGGATATTAAGATGTAATTAGGCTATGAGCTTAACTTTTGAAATGATTTATGATTATCAAAGACTTCCCTTAGTCCTATTTCCCTTGTTTTATACCTCTTAATGTTGCTTACTTTGCTTCCATGACCAAGAATGTGTGATTGATATGTTAATAGGCTTGTTTGGGTCCCTTTGGGTTCTCATTCTTCGTGTCACATCTAGGCCCTAGGCTTGGGTCGTGACAGCTATTGTGGTGTTTGTCACTTCATGAGGAGAGGTCCTATAATTCTCTTTTACTTTGAAACAATGTTGCTCCAATACTGTTGCAGAGTATCAAGCACTCATACTTAGACTCAAAATGGTTGTTGACATAAAGCAATTATGATTATACGTCTTTGATGAATCTTAATTGATGGTCAAGCAACTTTTAGGAATCTATGAGGCCAAAAGGCCTAAACTACGACCCTACCATTGTTATGCTCAAAAGTTGATAATATGACTTAGAAATGTGATCTTCTAGCATGTGTCTAACAAGGAAAATAAAAGGGTTGATACCTGGGTTACACTAATTTCAACTCTGACTCTTCTAGATCAGACACAATTTACTATTGGCCAAAAATGGGCAATACCACCATCAAATGAAGATGAATATATGGAAACTAAGCTGGAGAATCATGTCACTATTTCCAAATCCACTTAAGAGGATTGGCGACAAGCTATTATTGACTACTTGCATTATGGAATACTTGCAGAAGATACAAAGAAAAGGACTGTCATTTTTTGTGATGCACCTTATTTTCCTTACTACAAGGACAGACTACATAGAAGATCATTTGAGGGGATACTCTTGTGATGTTTGGGACACAAATAATTAGCCCAAGCTTTGCAAGAAGTGCATTCAGGAATATGTGGATCATATCAATCTGCATGTAATCTTGACTTCACATAAAGAGAAAGGGGTATTATTGGCTAACCATGGTAAAATATGTATTCGACTATGATTAAAGGTGTAACGATTTCCAATTTCATGCAAATAATATATATCAACTACCTAAGGTATTACACCTAACCATCACATCTTTGGCATTCAATGCTTAGGGATCGAATATCATTTGACAACTACCAAAACTTTTTGATGAACACTTATATATCTTGGTTGTAATAGATTACTTTTAAAAATAGGCCTAAGTTGTCTCTCTCAAAAAAGTGGAAAAGGAAAATGTTACGAATTTTATCCAAGTGAATATCATCTATTACTTTGGCATCCCATGCTACACAACAATAAATAGTGGTAAGACATTTGATAATAAGTTAAATAAGATTTATGATTTGTTCTCCTTCAGGCAGCACAGATCCTTATGTATCATGCTACCATCAACGGTGTAGTTGAAGCATTCAATAAGACCCTATACAACCTTTCAAACAAAGTCATCTCCAAGTTTAAATGAGCCTATCACGAAAGAATAGAAGAGCTATACAGGAATATAGGACAATATATTGCACATCGAATCAAGAAACCTCATATTCACTTGCTTTTAGAGTTGAAGTAGTCTTGCCACTTGAGCATCAAGTACCTCTTTAAGACTTTCTATTCAAGAAGGGCTTGCTGAAGAAGAAAATGCTTGGCTACATCTTGTTGAGTTAGAAGCACTTGATGAAAAAAGGCTGAAAGCTCAATAAAATCTTATATATTATCAAGCTCTTCTAAGTCGTGCTTTGAACAAAAATGTTTGCTTGAGGTGGTTTCAAATAGGAGAATAAGTCTTTGCAATAATAAGACCCATTATCACTTCATATAAGTGTAGGCGCAAATTTACCTCAAAGTGAGAAGGACCATATATCGTACAAAAAGCACATCAAATGGCACTTACAAGCTTATTGATGCAGTAAGATGATTCTCCCTAACATACTAGCATAAACTACATGTAATTCCTAGCCTACGACAATATAAATTGTATAAGGCACCCTAAAAAATATCTACTAGGCTTAAAATCTTGAAAGAGATAACTTAGGGAAAGTAAGAACATAAACAAATACTCCCCCAGAATGAGTTGCGACTTTATACTTTTTTATTGAGATACATTAGAGCTTAAAGTTATATTCAAAGTTCAGTTGCATAAGTATCAAAAAATCAATGTTCCCACTTTATTTGTCATATGAAATTAAGGATATGAGTACTCATTCATCAAACTTCAGAATTAAACCAAATAGTGATGACCTAATAGAGGCAAACCCTATAAAATATAAGCTTTTCCAACAATATGCTTGAAGTCTTCAAATTCAATCAAGTACACAGGTTAAAGTCTTCGAATTCATTAAGTATGTAAATCAATGTCTTCAAATCCTTCAAGTATGCAAGTTGAAGTCTTCAAATTCTTCAAGGTTGTAGGATGGAATCCCTAATCAATCAAATTTCCAAGTTGAGTTATTCTAATTCTTCAAATATGCAAGATAGAGTCCTAAATCAATCTAATTTGCAAGTTGAAGTCTTCAAATTTGGTAAGAGGAAGTCACAAATCAACCAAGTTTGCAAGATGAAGTGTTTTAATTCTTTAAGTCTGCATGTTAAGGTTTCAAATCAATAAGTACACAAGTTGAAGTCTACAAATCTTTTAATTATGCAGGCTAAAGTCTTTGAATTCTTCGAATATGCTAATTAAGGTCTTTGAAATTCTTCAAGTATGTGGGTTGAAGTAGAATTAACTAGGCCCATAAGTTAGAGTCTTCAAGTTGAAGTTTGGAATCTACCCTGGTTTTTTGAATCCACTAACTATGTGAAGCCTAAGAAAATCTTCATATTTTATAAGTTGAAGTCTTCAAATCGAAGGTGTAAAATCCATCATCTCTGCAAATTTGTATGGTCCCACGTATTGGAAGGTGTAAAAGTGCCTAAGAAACGAAATCTAAAAAATTTTTTAAGTATCAATTGATTTTACGAAGGGGACTATGGGTCATAGCTTGTGCTCACAGAATGATGGCCAGACTTAGTGAAAATATAGATTTTTGAAGTTGGGTAGATGAGATACCAGATGACCCATACTTTGACTGACGAGCTGTAAGTCCTGTTGTGGGTTGAGATTCAGAGAAAAATTTTGAGGATTCAAAATGCTACCAGATGAGATCCCCCCCCTTCTATGACCTATATACTGGACCACGGCTCGTAATAAGGGTCTCGTGGTCCTGCCCGGCGAATTTTGAAGGAGGGAAATTTCAACATCTCCTATTATCCTAAGGCTATGCTACATCGTTTAAGCCTTCAAATAACCCCTTTTCAGCCTTAAAAAAAAAACCTAAACTACTCCACTTCAACTCATTCTCAAATAATCTAAGTCTAAACTCCTCTCAAACACTCTCAAGCTCCCTCAAGGTGTTCAAGTCTAAAATGCAAACCAGGGCTTCGATTCCTCCACTTCAAAATCAGATTTTCCTTCACCAAATCATACTAAGGTATGTGTGTTTTGATTTTTGGAGATCTTTCCTCCACAAAGCTCAACCATTCTTTTTCCTCATCTATTTTCAAGTTCTGAAAATTTTATAGAAGTTTTTATGAACTCTTTTATATGATGGTGTTATGAAGTATTTTATGGTATTCCACCTTATACATTATATTGCATTGAAATATCATGTGAAATTTGTGAATTTTTGTGAGGGTTAAGGAAGCCCTAACTAAGATTTATGGTGTTATGGTAGATTACTTTGAATGATTTGAAAAGGATGTTGTTTACTCTTCTCATGTCCTAAATCTTGACTTTTGCATGATTTTGAGTATAGATGCATACTCACCATGTTTAACTAAAGTTGTGTACCAAGCTTTCTGTGTTGATGAAGGCCTTATGGAAAGACATGTAAATTATGAATGTCATTAATTTAAAGGGCTATGATGTATACTATGAGCTATGAAAATATTATGAAGGTTGTATATGATATGAGGCCCTATCTTGATATTATGAAACCTTGGTTTTCATGAGCTACTCTATGAAAATATTATGATATTATGATGCTTTGTATGTTATGACTATAAGTATGTTTGAGTATATTCTTTGGGGATTGTGACCTAGCACCGAGCGAACCTTGGTAGGTATTCATTGTCCCTTAACTATGTTGCCACCATAGGTTTGTGAATTACTTATGGCATGACTAACCAAAAGGGGGAGTTTCCATAAGGTACACGCCACTTGATATCCAAAAAGGGTGGCGTTCTCGTTAGGCTTTTACTTTCTGTTATTCAAAAAAGGTGGTATTCCCATAAGTCTTTTATTTTATAATTAACCGAAAAGGGGGAGTTCCCGTAAGGTAACCAAAAAAGGTGTTGTTCTCGTAAGGTGTTTGTGAAGCACTTTCCAAAAAGTGGAGGTTCCCGTAAGGTGAGTGTTTGGTCTACCTAGACAAAGTAGACCACTACTTTATTCAGTGTAGAGTAAACATTGAGATTCCAAGTAATAGCTTGCGTGATCTTATTTGTCGGTTATGGTCCCTTCCTAACTAGGTATGATATGATTTATGATATGACTATCCTCATACATGTATTTGATTAAGGCAGTGATCATTCATGTCATATTGAACTTATATTCATTGACTTCTTTATTGTATTGCACCCCGCATACTTATTGCATTCTAAGTACTAACGCATACCTTTTGCCTACATGATCTAATCATGTAGAGACCGAAGCTCCTATTCATCCTCCTCCTCCACGTGGCTCGACAATTCGGTTGAAGATCACTTTTGGTGAGTCCTCCATTTCATGACAATATCCATTTCTATTTCATGCTTATTAATACTTGTCCATTTATGAATATTTAACTTTTGAGGGTAAGCTCGGGAGATGTCTTGACCTCTGCTACACTCTTTGTTTGAGGTGTTGTTGGATATATGGATTTTTATGTTGTGAGCTTGACTCTTACTATGTTTATGTATTGTGGAAGACTACCTTAGTCCTTATCTCCTTCTTATGCTTGTGTTATGTTGTTGTTGTTGAGATGAAAGTCCTAAGCCCCTAATTCTCCCTATAGCGTGATTCATACTTATCCGCCCTTAGATATTATTTGCTATGTGTTCATGCTAATTTTCTTCTCTATAACATCCCCATAGCTTAAGTCCAAAGTCTCGTTTCCCCTAGAATTATGTGAGTGTTGTTAAATTTATAGTTTCGCAACCAAGGATGTGTCATGTGTACTTGAGAGGCTTGTTTGGGATCCTTTCGAGTTCCCCATTCGTTGTGTTACACCTAGGCCCTAGGCTTGGGTCGTGACAAAATCATCTAGTTTAAAAGTTAAAGTCTCCAACCCTTGACTTTTTCTTAAGGAACACATTCATTCCATTGCTCCATAAGAGTACATTAAGATTACCTTTATTACGGCAGGAATGCACATCTATTCTTTTATGCTGTAAGAACATCATAAATTTCTGTTTTTACGGTATGTACCAAAGAATTTTTTTTAGGACAAGAATGCATATTCATTACTTTGCGGGTTCAGAATACCATAAAACTACCTTTTCTAGTGCAGGAATGCATGTCCATTCCTTTGTGCCTTCAAAATACCATAAAATCACCTTTCTTTGGAAAAGAATGTTTGTCCATTCATTTGCACCATAAGAATACTATAAAATTACCTTTCACAGAAAAGAAATATGTATCCATTCCTTTATGTCATAAGATACCTTTAAATTACCTTCTTTACAGTGGGGATGCATATTCATCCTTTCACACCTTTGCACCTTTAGAATATCATAAAATTATCTTTCTTAGAGCAATGATGAGTATTCATATCTTTGCATCATAAGATTTGGTTCTTCATATATCCTCCTTTGCGGGCTACTTACCCAAAAAAGGAGGGGAAAGTCAAAACAAAGAGAATACAAATAGCAGAGAGACTATTATCTGTCCAGACATTTCAGATTTGGAAGCCATGCTAGACTGTTACTACCCAAGCCTAGGGCCTAGACGTAACACGGTGCAAGAGGAACTTGAAGGGACCCCAAGCAAGCCTCTTAGAGCATCATTACACATCCTTGGTCGCGGAAGCAATAAATCAAGCATCAAAATATAAAAGAATGGGGAAATCGGGGCTAAGGGGAAATACTTCCATATCATCATAATCAAGAGACAAGAGCCAAACGCATATCATAGATGCACAATATGTCCAACAACCACCTCTACTACATAGATAAGAGCTGGGGCCAAGACAAAGTAACTGGGCTCACCCTCATAGTCAAATAGAACATAAAGAAGAGTGTCTCAATACATAATAACAGATAGTAGACTAAGGTTCCCAAAGTGGAGGACTCACCAACTAGCTTGAGTAGTACCAAACTAGCCACGTAGAGGAGGATGATCAACTTGGGCTTCGGTTCCTACATGGTGATATCATGTAGGCAAGAGTATGTGTTAGTACGTTTGAATGTACTAAGTATGTAAGATGCAATGCAACAATAGATAGGCATCATAATCAAGATGCATAATATTAAGTAATAGGCATAATATAACAATATGACATGTATGATCAATGCTTAAGTAAAACATGCTTAGGTAACTCATACTCATATTGGATATCATATGTGTAGAAGATACCAAGGTAGCTATTCAAGGTACAAACCCCTTGGTGGTTGTGTGGTATAACCCCTTGGTGGTTGTGTGGTATAAACCCCTCAAATGGTTAATGATAATCACACGTTATCAACACGGTGGTAAAGCACATACCCCTCATATAGTTGATGAGTACAAACCCCCCAACATGATTACCTGGGCTCTTATCCCCCCGTATCGGGCATGGTCTAATGCAACACTTTATATAAAATATATCATATACATAAGCTCATTTCATCATCATATAGTCATTCATATCATATCTCATGCTTTGG
>JAABOM020065529.1:0-40965 GCA_011800125.2 Solanum clarkiae | reverse complement strand
AGAGTTCTCGCAAGAACTCCAACAATGTAGTGCAATTATGACTAAATGCATTGCTCAAAAGCAAGAGGATCCCAGTGCAGTCACCATCCCTTGTACGATTGGTGATGTTGAGTTTGCAAGAACATTATGCGACTTAGGAGCTAGCATCAATTTAATGCCTCTTGCTGTATTCAAAAGGCCTTGGTACTCCTACCCCGACAAGAATGAGGTTGCTTATGGCAGATCAAACCATTAAAAGCCAGAGAGAATCCTTTTGGATATGCTTGTTAAAGTGGATAAATTCATCTTCCCGACGAATTTTGTGATCCTTGACTGTGAAGTTGATTTTGAGGTGCCTATCATTTTGGGGAGACCTTTTCTGGCCACTGGGAGAGACCTAGTGGATATAGATTCAGGTCAACTGCGGTTTAAGGTTAATTATATAGAAGTTATGTTCGATATTCACCAATCCATGCAAGAGTGAGGTGTGGACCCTCAATGACAGTTGATGAAGGAAGATGACACAGTCGAGCCATGATGTTAAATAAGGCGCTTCTTAGGAGGCAACCCAAGCATTTTGATAATTGTTTGTTTGTTTGAAATTTAGGGTGTTAGAGTAGTTGTTTATTTTAAATTAGAAGACATTGATGCAGTTGTAATATTTTGAAAATTATTGTGTTTTGAGATTTGATTTGCAGGTGAGAATAGAAGAACTGAAGATCTAATAAATGACACTTGGAGAAGCCTCTACGATCAGACCTACGAGTCGTAGTCCTCGCTACAACTTGTAGTCATGCATCGTAAGGAGAATCAACAAGTATCTGAAGTGGGCATATACACTACGAGCCAGCTTTATGACTTGTAGGACACCCTATGAGTCATAAGAGGGGTTCGTAGTGCCCAGGTATGATTCTTAATTTTTACCAAGTGTTGGGGCTGATAGGAGACCAGGACCTATGAGTCATAGGACGACCTATGACTCATATTTGGGGTTTTGTAGCCCCGATGTAAAGCTTTTTAAAGTCGACCCAGTTTGTTTATATAAGGGGTCAAAATCATTTTTGACCCCAAATTTCCAATTGCTTAACCCTAAGATGATGGAAACCCTGATTTTCACTCTGTAACTCTTTCTCCGACCAAAATCCCATCTATTAACATCATCTCTCGGTGAAGATTCCGGTGAGGGTATCAATCTTTTGAGTTTCGACGCAAATTTCATTCCTCTTTCCTTTGGTTCACTTTTCAATCCAATTGATAAGCTCTTTGATTTAATTTCTCAATCTTTTAGTTTGATCATGTTTAAGTATGCCATATATTGATTATTGAACTAGACTGGTAATCTAGGTTTGTAAGGCTTTTAAAGAGTTGAGTTGTGACTTGAACCTTGTTAAAATTCTTGAGTGGGTGATTGTGAGTACAAACTTTGTGATCTTTGGTATGTGATGTATAATTCTTGCTCACTTATAGTCTGAATGGTTGTCGGAATTGAAATTTAGGTATTGTGGTTTGATGCCTATGCTTGAACAGTTGGGATTGAATTGAATTGCTATGTGTGGGAATTGCATCCCTTGGAGTATTTTGTAGTTGTCAAGTGTTAATTTGCAAAGTATTTTATGTTTGGTGTGCTTGACAAAATATGGGAATGGTTTTGACTCTTAGGGATAATGGTAGTTTTAAATTTCTGATGCTAGTATGGAATTGATTATGTGTCATTAAGCTTTGTCTTGCTCTGATGTGCCTGATTGAATTAAACTCTGTGGGTGATTTGTGTTTTTTGTGTTGGAAAATGTAGGCACTACAGGTGATATCTGTGCTCAGCTACAAGGCACTCCTACGAATTGTAACTTCTATACGAGTTGTAGTGGACCCTCATAGCAAGCATCAGACACCTGTAGTTCCTTCATGTTTCCCATACGAGATCCACATACGACTCGTAGTGAGGGTCTCGTAAGCTTTGCTATGCTTTGAAAATGTTTCTGAAAATAGGTGCGAGACAAGGACTACGACTCGTAGGACATCCTATGAGTCGTAACTGTGTCTCATACCTGCGATCAGAAAGTATTTCTGAAGGCAAAACTAGTTCTACAAGGGTAGTTTACGACTCGTAGGTCACCCTACGAGTCGTAACTGTACTCATACCTGAAAACCTGCAGTTGCATCAGTGCATATTTCCTTTTAAATTGTTTTTGTTTCTTGTTCTATTATTATGTGTTTTAATGGATCAAACATCTTGAACTTACATGCCACTTTATAGTTTGTTTGCAGATAAAATGCCTCCTAAGGATAAACATGCAATTAGAACTCTCCAACGGAGGTTTTTGGATGAATCCTCCGAAACTGAACAATCCGAGGGCTCTGTGGAAGTCCATAGAGTCAGGGTAGATCCGGAGGCCAATTGACCCCAGACTTGGGCACTTGCAGTGCAAATGCCCATGGAAGTCAGCAGTTCCTCCCAGTCTGAAGAAGAGGAACAACAAGGCAGTGGGGACGGGTCAAATAGCAGCTTGCCACAGATGATCCCCTCACATCCAAGCTCCAAGTCAGAGTCGGAGAGCACTTCTCCGCAGGAGGAGGTTCAGTCCCAACCCCCAGCTTACCATAGATGGTGTATCCCTGGGATGAAGGAAAGATATGATCAGGGGTTAGAGAATAAGGGGCAAGGCAACCCTGTCTGCCAATTCCACGAGGAGCACAAATTGAATGTCGCAGGATTAGACAGAGTACCCGGATTGGATGTTGGGTTAGACGAGCATAGACTACGATGGACTATGCAACAATTGGGAAAATATGCCCCTTATGTAGTCCGTGAGTTCTATACGGTGTATTTTGCTACACTCCGCTGGGGGTTGCCGAAAAACAAAAGACCAATTGAGTAGCCGAGGCTACGGATGGTGACAGTCTGGGGGAGGAGAGTTGATATCTAGGAGGAGATGATCCAAGGAGTGCAGTTTGGGCCTGCTTATATAATGCCTCAGTCCATCGTAGAGTACGATAGCCGTATTGATAAAATGAGGAGAGCGGTGACTAGGAAGGTTATTGGGACCAGGACAGAGTTGCTATGGTGGATAGCCAGTCAAATCAGCAAGGAGGATGTTGAGCCGACATGGGTCACAAAACACACAAATCCTATAGTAAAGGCACACCTTTCATTTTGGGCCAAGTTTTAGTGGTCCATTATCCGTTAGTGTATTCAGCCAACTTTTACGGATAATGTGATCACCCTCGAGAGAGTTGTACTATTGGCCAATATTCTAGCTGGATATGTTATAAATTGGGCTCGGATAATTTTGAAGCAGATTCACGAGGCTACAGCTCAGACGAGCACCTCGGTCAGTTCTGATTCATTGACTATGCAGTGCAACAGGTGTTCCTATTGACCCTCACCGGGACTCGCATGTAGAGGCGACACACACCATGGATCCCAGCCTGATAAAGGCTGATGAGAACCCGGGGGCCTTACCACGAGCAGCTCCTCCAGCTATCCTAGAGCCATTCTCGGTAGAGCCTCAGCTTCTAGGTTCACCTTCAGCTACTACTGGCACTACTCCGACCATTATAGAGTCCACGCTAGCCATTGAGATCAAGTCTACACCATCCTTCAGCACTCTAGCACCAACAACGTCTTCTTCACAGGTTGACCCTCTTTTCTTTATCATTGCTTTTCAGGCTTTACTACACAGTGTGGCTGTGGTAGAGGGTAGGCTACGTGAGTTGTCAGCACAGGTCCGGATCAATGAGGGTTCGGGACTCCAAGGAGAGGATGAAGGCATTTGCCCGAGATTTGGTTGATGAGTGAGTCCTAGCGGTAGATGCCAGGGTTGATGCATTCGAGACTAGAGTTCACAAGAGGCTTAAGGGAGCTAGGCCTGCAGATGCGAGTGCAGTCACTGAGGAGTTGGCTAGATTCAAGGCCGACTTATTACAAATGTTATTAGCCCCTATGCCAGCCCCAGAGGTAGCACTGGTATATGATGAGGCATTTGATTGGCTCACTGACCGTTCGGACACTCCTGGGAAGAGGCCTTTAGAGTACGATGACCCAGAGCTGACCTCGAAGAAGCAGAGGCAGGAGGAGGAGCCCATACCATAGGTGATAATGCAAGAGTCTCTTTTGTTGGCGGCTATTCAGAGAGACTGAGCACATCATACCCCACCTAGAGAGGTTACTTCTGGTACAACCATAGAGGAGAGGCAGCCCCAGGACCCTCCAGATCAGCCCGAGACTGGTGCGTGATGCACTGTGATGTTTGATTTCTTTTTTACCCCAGCTCTTACTTTGCTTTATGGATATTTTGTCCTTGTGTTAGACAATATTATTTCTCTGTTGGTTTCTGGATGTTTTTGTTGGATAATGTTTTTATTTTTGGTTTTGGGTATTAGTCTTGTTAATTATTACTTTTTAATGTTTATATATCTATGTATATTTTCATTTTCTCATCTCAAGTTTGTGTTTTTGTTACTTTGAGGACAAAGTATCACCTTTTGGTGGAGTGGTAGAAGTTATGGATTAAGGTGAAGTCTGAGTAGCCTCAAGTCCATAACTTTCTTACTTTTGATCCTAAGGTTTTCTTGCCGTGCTTCTTTTTCCTTGTGGATGTTTACTTTCCTGTTGAACCGGCATATTTTAGGAAGTGTCGATAATTTGTAAATTCATAGGAGTGTTATCTATTGGCATATACATAATTTTTAGATTTATTTTCAATGTTTTGATAAAAAATTAGGTACCCTCAAAATTTTTGAGGTTGTGATTATTGATGCATTCATACATTTTTGAGTATCTGGTTCTGATATTGTGCTGAGACTGAAAGCATGACTTGTGAGTCTATACTTAATTGTGGATGCAAATGCCATGTGTGTTGTGAGTGTATTTTGTTGTATTCATGAATCCTGTATAGACTCAGAACTTGCCTTGTTACTCTAAGAATGGTTTGGGTGATGTGGTGGAGATGGAAAGGATCTTAGGCCCTTGTTCTTTGAGTGAAATCACTTTTAGAATAAATAACCCACTAAGTAAGTGAGTGAATCCCTTGTCCCAAATTTTTGAGCTTCTCATACACTTATTCTTTCTTGATACTCTGCTGACTTAACCTTATTTAATGAAATACCATGATATTGGCCCTGGTCTATCCTTGAATATGTGAACTTTGATTGATTCCAAAGGCTTAAGTTGAAGGTGGCTGTAGTTGGTGGCCCTGGTTTGAGACATAGATATTGTGTACTTCACCTGAGGCTAAAAGCCTAAGTTGAGGTGACCCTTATTGTGGTAAATAATAATAATAAGTAGTTAGTTGGGAAATCAAGAAAGAAATGAAAAAGCATGAACCGAGTGAAAGAAAAAGAAGAAAAGTGCCTTAAATTAGAAAAAATAGCAAAAATGAGTTCGAAATCAAGCATAGCTGAAAAAGAGAAAGAAAGCACTCGAGAAAAGTTCAAAACATGAGAATAAGGGTGGATTGATTAAAAAAGGGTTGGATTATGAAAGCAAAAAGTGCTGGTAAACATGATTCAAGGATAGCTTTAGTCACTACTTGCCCAAAATGCCACACCAAAGTGCCTTGAGCCTATGTTACAAGCCTATAAGTCCTAAAGTGATCCAACTCCACTCTATCACCAAGACAAAAGATGAATATTGAGGCAAGCCTATGGTGCTAGTCAGCACGCATTGAACTTCAATTGTGAGAGTGAGAATGCTTCCTCATTCCCTGAATTATAAATGATTTTGAGTGAGTATGAGGGACTTCTTTCCAATTAGGGCATTTGCACTACTTGAGTAGCATATGACTATACCAGTGATTGTGGACAGTTGATGCTCCTTAGCTTATCATAGTTGGATTGTTAGGTCTCTCATGATGTTCTTGTTTGCTCAACAACTTTGCAACCCTGTTTTAAAAATAGTAGTTGGGTACCTGGATCAAACGAGCTGTTGTATATGCCATTAATATAACTTCTATGTATTTCTCTTTGTCTGCATAGATTGAGTCATCACTTGAGGACAAACAACAATTCTAAGTTGAGGGTGTTGATGTGCTGTCAAATACAACACATTTGTTGCCTAAAACAAGGGAATTTGTGAGTTCTTAAAGTGACTTTTTAGTGTTTTGATGTGTTTTTGTGTTAATCTTGCAGAAAAGTTAGGTTGACATGATTTTGAAGAAATGTTGCAGATTTTGCTAAAGCATAGGCCATACGAGCCCACCTACGAGTCATAGTCTAAGCTACAAGTCATAGGGTGTGTCATAGCAGGAAATAGAGACCAAAAACTCAGAAATCTGCCAAGTGATGGTCACTCTTATGAGGACATCCTATGAGTCTTAAGACACACTATGACTTGTATAGGTGGACTCGTAGCAAGAATCAAAGAGCCAAAATGTTGGACTAAAGAATTGAAGACCAAGACTACGAGACAAACATACGAGTCGTAGCCCAAGAAACAACTCATACCTATGGGTCATACCAGTTTAGCCCAAGATGCCAAGAACTTGATATGAACCCCGACTATGACTCGCAGGTCATCCTACGAGGCGTAACTGCGAAACTTATCAGTTATCAGCTATCTTTTCTGCATAATTCCTATGGTTGTTTTGTAAATACTATATATAGTTTAAGTTAGGTTTTTTGCATCTTACTTTTTGAAGATTTTTCTTAGTTTTTAGAGTAGTTTGTTGTTCTCTTATAGAAAACCCATTTTGGGATTGCAAATCTTTCCTTGTACTCATTGTTGATTAATCAAGCTTGTGGGTTTGCAACTTGTGGTGCCTATTCTCTTCATTGTTATTGGTAAAACTTTCAACTATGTCTATCATGTGCGTTCTTGTGTGTTTTGCTTTAGGCATGATTAGCTAAGCATCCACAACTTGGGGTTGTTGGAACGATGGGTAGTTGACTTGAAATAACCTAGGTTTCTTGCATTTCTATGATTGGGGTTTTGCATGTATTATGTATTTCCCTTCATTTTTATTGTTGTATGGTGGTGGCCAACACCGAACCCTGCACTACTATCATGATCCCGACCAAGGTAGTGACAAATAGGAAAAAGAAGTAGATGATAGAATTCGATTGACCAAACTTGACCAAGGAGTGGTTGACTAGGACTATTGGTAGCAGTTAGTTGGCACACCATAGTGGCCGACCAAGCGCCATGGTGAAATTTGATCTTCACCTTCACAAGAGGGCTAGAAGAACCTAAATTACCATCCTGCATACAAATCACCAATTGTAGTTATGTTATCTAGGGTAATCGAGTCAATGAACCTTGGGGAAAACAATTCCCGAGTTGTCCCCAAAATTGAGTATTTCCTTGCATTATTTGGTGTTTGTTTTATTTTGTTTTTGAATCACAAAACCCCCTCCATTTAGAGGTTGAAGTCATAAATACTAGAAATGATTAGTAGTGAAGTCCTGTAGTTACTGTATTCCCTTTGGATTGTACCTTAACCTCGGTTAGGTTAATTGCTTACATCGACCGCTTTCTTATTGGAGCGTGAACATCATTGTGAACATCATCAAATCGCAACAAGGGCAAGGAGGTTCAGCCACAAGGTGCTAATACAATCCCATTGGGGAGAGGTGGCTGATAAGATGGTGCTCCAAGGCACAACCGGTTCTATGCTTTGCATGGGAGGCAAGAGGTTGATGAAGCCCTCGATGTTGTTATCGGTATGTTAAAAATCTTCGACTTTGATGTATATACATTGATTGATCTGAGTGACACTCTTTCTTTTGTTATCCCCTTTGTCACCCAAAAGTTCCATGTTGACCTCGAGTTGTTGCATGAGTCATATGAAGTGTCTACTCCTATTGATGCATCTATTGTTGCTAGAAAAAATTATAGAAGTTGTCCTATTTGCATCTTGCATAAAGTGTTTCCTTGTGATCTTGTTAAGCTAGACATGGCTAATTTTTGATGTTATTCTTGGGATATATTGGTTGCATGTGTAATATGCTTCTATTGATTGTAGAACCCGTACGGTCAAATTCTAATTTCTAAATAAACATGTCCTTGAGTGGGAAAGTCAAGAAGTGGTGGTCAGGGGTAGATTCATCTCTTTCATCTCTAAGGCGTGTCTTTACCATCTTGTAAGGGTTAGAGATGTGGAGTCTAAAGTCCTTCCCATAGAGTCGGTTCCTGAAACGACCCCAAAAAGTGCCCAAAAATATTCCTTGGAATGCCCAAAATTTTAAATTTCATCTATCTCAAAATTCATGTGCAATATCAAAAATCTGACTTTATATTCTTGTTCAGGGAGTGAAGATCAGGGGGAAAAGGGTCTAAGCTTGATTTTAGAGCAACCGTATCAAAATTAAAAAATCGCAAAAACATGATTTAGAAGGGTCAATTTTAGAGGGGCATATCTCATAGCACACAAAGAACTAGGTGGACCATGTGCTATCAAATTAAAGCTCTTTGAATTAGCTTTCCAATGCACTTGGTTTCACCTCATTATGAGTTCAGATGAAGAATTTATGCCTGTTTTCGTAGAACTCGTTTGTGTAGAAATGCAAATTCCAGTGATAGAAGCGACACGGACAAGTGTTATTTTGGTCCTGTTTTTTTTATTTCGGTCCAGGACTTTTAAGTGTTGGGCCTAAGGGTTTTCATACTTGAAAATACCTATACTTAGCTTTATTTCACCCTTATATCATCCTAGACATTCCCCAATACTTAAACATTTGGACTCGTATTTCACCCTAAATTCAAGTCCCAAAGCTCAAGACCAATTTTAAGGATTTCATTCAAGCTTCAACTCTCCATTAAAGTCTTCTTCATGAGCTTCTCAAAAGCTAAGGTATGTTGGTTTCTTTCATGGGTTCCTTTCACCCATGATATACAAGCCTCCTTTTATTCAAATTGCATGATTTAAATTTGATTTACAAATGGGTCTTGCATATTATGAAATTCATTGCACAATGTTAAAACTATGTAAAGTTGTGACTGTTTTACTATATTTTGAGCTATAAATCTTTGATTTATTGTAAGATTTGAGGAGGGGTTGTGATATATATATATATTTGCTTGAGGGTGTTGCAATGTGTTAATTGATAGTTTTACAATGGATTTACTTGCATGATTTTATCTCTATATTTCATGATTTTATACTAGCATTACACACCCGTCAAGTATTTGATAAAATGTCCGGCTAGGGTTTCTTGAGAAATTGAAGATCTAATCCATGTCTTATGAGTTGAATGGTGTTATGATGATTATATGATGACTTCATGATGATGATTGGGATGTCCATATGAGTTTTTCATGGGAAGGTACCTATGGGGCTGCATGTAGATTGTTGGGTTCTTATGTTTGTTATGTTTTCGAGAAAATGAGGAGTTCTTTGTTGATGATTGAAATGTAATGGTTGGATGAGCTATTTTTAATGATTCCTACCGAAAAGGCCATGCCATAAGGTCGAAAGACTAAAGGTTCCCACCAAAAATATCATATCATAAGGTATGGACACTCTACCAAAAAAGTCATGTCGTAAGGTAGAATAGCTAATTATGCCTACCAAAAAAATTATATTGTAAGGTATGGATATCCCACCACAAAGGCCATGCCGTAAGGTAGAAAGAGTAAAGGTTCCCACCGAAAAGATCATATCATAAGGTGTGGATATTCTATTGAAAAGGCCGTGCCATAATATAGAATGAATCATATTTCCTACCCAAAAGATGATATCGTAAACTAGGGGACATCTTATACTATCTATCGAAAAGACTGAGATTTACGGTAGGTCTATTGATAATACTCTTCAAAAGGTTATACCGTAAGGTAAGTAGGGGTCTTTGGCCCATTTCATGAAGGTTGGTACAAAGCAGTTTGAGTATGCTCCTATATTGAGTTTACATTCCTTGTTCATGATTTACAAGCATGTTTTTACCTTAAGTATGGAACATGCATATCATACTGACGTTATATTTATCCTTTGCTTATGATTATGCATTTCAATTATGTTGCCTATCCCTTGCTGGCATTGCATCCCACATACTTAGTACATTCAAATGTACTAACACATACTTTATGCCTATATGATATCACAATTTAGGAACACTTGAGCATCTGCACCCACGTGGCTAGTACGATTTCACTCAAGCTTGTTGTTGAGTCCTCCATTACGAGGAAGTTGGTCTATGTTCTTATGCTATGTATTGATACTTCCTTCTTTATTGCTATTTTGACTATGAGGGTGAGCCAGTTACTTTGTCTTAGCCCCTGCTAAGTATCTATGTTTACAGGTGTTGTTAGACAAGTTGTGTATTATGCTTGAGCTTTGACTTACTTATGATATTCAAGATAATTAAATATAAATCTCTCTGCCCTTCCCTTATTTATGTTTCTCATATTGTTTTATCTTGCTTCCCCGATCAAGGATGTCTAATGATATGTTATGAGGCTTGTTTGGGGTTGTTTTGGATTTCCCATTCGCCAGTCACATCTAGGCCCTAAGCTTGAGTCGTGACAAATCAAGTTGTAAATGAGTTTCTTGATGTCTTGCCAAATGACCTTCTCGGTGTTTCTCCCGAAAGGGAAATAGACTTTGGTATAGACTTCCTCCACGATACTCAACCTATTTTTATTCCCCCTTACAGTATGGTCCCAGCGAAGTTGAAGGAATTGAAGGAACAATTAAGCGTCTTCTTGGAGAAGGGATTTATTAGACCTAGCCAATCATCTTGGGTGCCTCGATGTTGGTTTTTAAAAAGAAGGATGGGTCCTTGGGATGTGTATTGACTATAGACAACTCAATAGGGTCGCTATCAAGAATAAGTATCCCTTTCCAAGGATTGATGATTTGTTTAACCAATTGCAAGGGGCTACCTATTTCTCTAAGATTAATCTTCGGTCCGAGTATCATCAAGAGAAGGTGAAGGAGTGTGATATTCCAAGGACAGCCTTCCAGACTAGATATGTGCATTATGAGTTTGTTGTGATGTCATTTGGGTTGACCAATGCCTGGCCATCTTTATGGACCTAATGAATAGGGTCTTTAAACCTTGCCTTGATTCCTTTTTTGTGGTCTTTATTGATGACATTTTGATCCATTCTCGTGGTGAGGAGGGGAATAAGGATCATTTGAGGGTTGTGTTACAAAGATTTAGGGAGGAGAAATTGTATGCTAAATATGAAAAGTGTGAATTTTGGTTAAAGGAGGTGACTTTCCTAGGACATGTTATGTCGGGGGATGGTATAAAGGTGGACCCTAAAAACACTGATGTGATTAGAAATTTTCCTAGACTATTGACCTCATCGAACATTAGGAGTTTCTTGGGCTTAGCAGGCTACTATCGGAGGTTTGTGAATGAGTTCTCTTCTATTGCTTCCCTCTGACAAAATTGACTCAAAAGAAGGCCAAGTTTGTGTGGTTCGATGAATGTGAAAGGAGTTTCCAAAAATAGAAATACAAGCTTGTGTCCATTCCTATATTGTCACTACTGGATGGCCTTGAGGGATTTGTGGTGTGTTGTGATACTTCCCAGGTTAGTTTGGGTTGTGTGTTGATGCAAAATGGTAAGGTCATAGCTTATGCTTTAGACAACTCAAAGTACATGAAAGGAACTACCCTACCTATGATATAGAGTTAGCCGCCACTGTGTTTGCATTAAAGATTTGGTGACACTACTTATATGGGGTGCATGTTGATGTGTTCACTGATCATAAGAGCCTCTAATATGTCTTCACTCAAAAGGATCTCAACTTGAGGCAAAAGAGATGGTCAGAACTTCTTAAGGACTATGATATGAGTGTGCATTATCATTTGGCTAAGGCACATGTGGTGGTGGATGACTTGAGTAGGGTATCCATAGGTAACCTAGCTCATGTTGATGGTGGTGATAAGGAAATGGCTAGGAAGGTGCATCGGTTGGCTAGATCAGGAGTAAGGTTGGAAGAGGATGGTAATAGTGGTGTGGTTATTGTTGATGGTTCTAAGTCTTCTTTGGTTGATGAGGTGATGGAAAAACAAGATCTTGATCCCTCTTTGTTAGAATTGAAGGCCTTGGTGAAAGAGGCCAAGGTGGAGGTTTTCTCTGAAGGGGGAGATGGTGCCCTTAGGTACCAAGGTAGGTTATCTGTACAATGTGTCGATGGTGTGATAGAAAGGATCCTTGATGAGGCCCATAATTCTTCTTATTCTATCCACCCCGATTCCACCAAAATGTAGAGAGACTTGAGGGATGTGTATTGGTGGGGAGGCATGAAGAGGGACATTGCCAAATTTGATTCCAGTTGTCATACTTGTCAACAAGTCAAAGCGAACATCAAAGGCTTGGTGGCCTAACACAAGACATTGAGGTTCCTACTTGGAAGTGGTAAGAGATAAATATGGATTTTGTGGTTGGGTTGCCCAAGACTAGAAAGGGCTTTGATTCCATTTGGATTGTGGTTGATATGATGTCAAAATCGACTCACTTTCTATCTGTTAAGACCATATTTGGGGCTGAAGATTATGCAAGGTTGTACATTCATGACTTGGTAAGGTTGCATGGGGTTTCTTTTTATCATATCGGATCGTGGGGCATAATTCACTTCACACTTTTGGAGCTTCTTCCAAAGGGGTCTTGGTACTAGAGTTAAGCTTTATGCGGTTGTCCACCCTCAAACGGATGGCCAAGCCGAGAGGACCATCCGAACCCTTGAGGATATGATTAGAGCATGTGTGTTGGAGCTTAAAGATAGTTGGGATGATCATCTTCTGGTGACTGAGTTTTCCTAGAATAATAGCTATCATTCTAGCATCGGTATGACTCCTTTTGAGGCTCTCTATGGGAGATGTTGTAGATCACCGGTTGGATGGTATGAGGTTGGTGAGATAGCTTTGTTGGGACCAAATCTGGTTATGGAGGCTCTTGAGAAGGTTAAGATGATTAGGGAAAGGTTGAAGATGGCCCAAAGTCGTCAAAAATCCTGTGCCGATGTGAGAAGAAGAGACCTTGCATTCAAAGTTAGTGATTGGTTTACCTAAGAAGGGCAAGTTGAGCCCAAGATATATTGGTCCTTATGAGGTCATGAGGAGGGTTGGCAAGGTATCTTATGAGTTGAGGTTGCCTAGTGAGATGGAATTGGTTCATCCGGTATTCCATGTATCCATGTTGAGGAAATATGTGGGTGATCCGAATGCCATTGTGCCTATTGATGTTGTGGGTGTTGTTGAGGATAATCTGACATATGAAGAGGTTCTAGTTCAAATTTTGGATAGGCAAGTGAAGAGGTTTAAAAACAAAGAGGTGGCTTCCGTTAAGGTCCTTTGGAGGAATCAACAAATTGAGGGTGATACTTGGGAGGCCGAAACGGACATACGAAAGCGATATCCATACCTTTTCCACTCCACTCAAGTCTAACATATTGATTGAAGTCCTTCATTTGATCTCAAGTCTTATGTTTAGCCCTACGTCAGGGCATATGTTCATGTTTAAAGTAACAAGTTCATGACGATTTTACACTTAAGATGAAGTTTTCGAAATGATATTTAAGTGCATTGTTGCATCTCTATATGGGCTGAAATTGTTATGTTTGTGCATCTCATATACGTCTCTTTGAAATTCGGGGACGAATATTCCTAAGGGGGAGATATTGAAATGACCCCCCAAAAAGTACCCGAAAATGTGCCTCAGAAGTGTCTAGAATTGTAATTTCCATATATCTTAAAATTCGTGCGTGATATCAAAAATTCAACTTCATATTCTTGTTCATGAGGCTAAAATTAAGGGAAAAATATCTAAATCCGATTTTGACAAACTGTATCAAAATTCAAAATTTCCAAAATGCAAATTCGAGAGAGCTTTCTACGCCCCTGGCACGACGCGTCAATGGCGCGCATTAGTGTTAAATTTTGCCAGTTTTGACTAAAAGTCTTGGACCTAAGTGTTACCAAGTGTGAAAATGCCTATATTTAATCATTTTTCACCCTCATATCGTTCTAAACATTTTCCAATACTCATTCAAATACTTAGCCAAATATTTTACTCCTAAACTCAAGTCTCAAAACCCTCTCCGCATCTAAGGATTTCATCTCAAGCTTCAAGTCTCTATCTCCAATCTTCATCAAGTTCATCTCTAAAGATAAGGAATGTGGGTCTCTTTCATGGGTTCCCTTCACCCATGATATCCAATCTCTGTAACTCAAAAATTGCATGATTTAAAATTGATTCATTCATGGGTCTTAATAATTATAAAATTCACTGCACACTATGTTGGGGTTTATGATATTGTGATTGTTTTACTATGTTTGGAGCTATGAATCTAAGGTCTATGGTGAGAATTGATGAAGGGTCTTGATTATATTGTTTGAGGGTGTTACCTAGTATATATTGATGACTTTACACTGATTTTTTTCTAGCATGATTTCACTCTTGAATTGCCTGGTTTTGTACTAGCATTACACACCCTCTATGTGTTTGGTAAAATGTCCAGTTATGTATTCTTGAAGAACTGAGGATCCAATATATGTCTTATGAGTTGAATGATGAGATGATAATGGAATGATAATGAAAAGGAATGTATGTGTATGATGATGAAAGGAGTGTGTATATATATATATATATATATATATATGATATTATGATATTATCTTTATATAGTATTAGGGATGACCAAGCCTAGCTTGGGGAGGGGGGTTGTAGGCCCGGGTAACCTTGATCGCCTAGCTCGGGGGGTGGTAGGCACGGGTAACCTTGTTGGGGGTTGGTACACATCAACCTTGATGGGGGATTTGTACTCCGTCAACCTCAGTGGGGTGTTTGTACTCCATCTACCTCATGAAGGGGTTTGTACCTTATGCGCCTATCCAAAGGGGTGGTAGGCCTTGGCTTGGACTATGATGGTCACTCCTTACACTCGTATTATTATCTATATAAGCATAATTTTACTTCGAGCATCATTCATACATACCATATTGTTAGTATGCTATTAATTTCTTATGATTATGATTTTGACTATGTTGCCCATCTCTTGTTGCATTGCATCCTACATACTTAGTACATTCAAACGTACTAAACATACTCTATGCCTACATCATGTCACCATGTAGGAACCGATGTACCACTTGATCATCCTCCTCCACATGGCTTGTACTACTTCTATCAAGCTTATTGGTGAGTCCTCCATTCTGGGTTCATTGCTTATGATATTGCTATGAATTAAGACCTTCTCTCTTGACTTATGTATTAACTATGAGGGCGAGCCCAGTTGCTTTGTCTTGGCCCCCGCTCTTATCTATATAGTGGAGGTGTCATTGGACATGTTATGTATGCCATGAGCTTGACTCTATTGACTCTTGATGTTTATGATATAGAAGTTCGTTCTTAGTCCCAATTTCCCCAAATTTACGTTTATCTCTTATTTTCATTCTAATTACTTCCACATCCAAGGATGTGTAAAGATATGCTATGAGGCTTGTTTAGGGTTCCTTCGAGTTTCCCATTTGCCAGTCACGTCTAGGCCTAGGCTTGGGTCGTGACATATGACAATTGGACACAAATTTGACAATGTCTTTCTTTATGCCTCCCCACCAATACACATCTCTCAAATCTCTATACATCTTAGTAGAACCGGGGTGAATAGAATAGGAAGAACCATGAGCCTCATCAAGAATCCTCTCTCTCAAGCCATCAACACAAGGCACACACAACTTACCTTAGTATCTAAGTGTACCATATCCCCCTTGGGAGAAAACCTCCACTTTTCCATCACTAACCAAGGCCTTTAGTTCTAACAAGGAGGGATCAGGGTCTTGCTTAGCTTTCATCACCTCAACCAAGGAAGATATAGAACCATCAACAATAATAACACTACCATTTTCAACTTCTTCCAACATAACTCCCAATCTGGCGATCTGATGGACCTCTCTAGCCACCTCTTTACCACTATCAACATGAGCTAAGCTACCCATAGACACCCTACTCAAAGCATCCGCCGCAACATTAGCCTTACTGGGTGGTAATGCACACTCATATCATAATCATTAAGAAGTTCTAACCACCTTCTTTGTCTCAAGTTAAGATCTTTTTGAGTGAAGACATATTGGAGACTCTTACGATCGGTGAACACATCAACATGCACCCCATACAACTAATAACGTCAAATCTTCAAAGCAAAAATCACAGCGGCCAATTCAAGATCATGAGTAGGATAATTCTTTTCATGCACTTTGAGTTGCCTAGAAGCATAGGCTATAACCTTGCCATTTTGCATTAGAACACAACCCAAACAATCTCTAGAAGCATCACAGTACACAACAAATCCTTCTAGCCCTTTCAGTAGTGACAAAATAGGAGTGGACACAAATTTATCTTTCAATGTTTGAAATCTCCTTTCACACTTATCGGTCCACACAAACTTAGCTTTCTTTTGAGTTTGTTTATTCATGGGAGAAGCAATAGAAAAATACCCATTTACGAACCTCCGATAGTAACCTGCTAAGCCCAAGAGGTTCCTAATATCCATCAAGGTCAATGGTCTATGCCAATTTCTAATCACATTCATTTTTTTAGGATCCACCTTAATGCCATCCCCCGACACCACATACCCAGAAAGGCAACTTCTTTCAACCAAAATTCACACTTCTCATATTTAGCAAACAACTTCTCTTCGCTCAATCTTTGCAACACTTCCCCCAAATGAGCCACATGCTCTTTCTCACCACAAGAATAGATCACAATATCATAAATGAATATCACAACAAATGAATCAAGGTAGGGTTTGAAGACCCTATTCCTAAGGTCCATGAAGATGGCCGGTGCATTGGTCAACCTGAAAGATATCACAACAAACTCATAATAACCATATCTAGTTCGGAAGGCTATCTTGGGATTATCACACTCCCTCACCTTCACTTGATGATACCCAGACCAAAAATCAATCTTAGAGAAATGGCTAGCCCATTGCAATTAGTAAAAAAAATCATCAATCCTTGGAAGAGGATACCAATTTTTGATGGTGACCCTATTGCGTTGCTGGTAGTCAATACACATCCTAAGGGACCCATTCTTCTTTTTCACAAACAACATGGTGCACCCCAGGGTGATTGGCTAGGCCTAATGAACTGCTTCTCCAACAAGTTCCTTAATTGTTCCTTCAACTCCGCCGGGGCCATACGGTAAGGGGGACTAAAAATGGATTGAGTATCAGAAAGGAGGTCTATACCAAAATCTATTTCTCTTTCGGGAGGAACACCGGGAAGGTCATTTTGAAAGACATCAAGGAACTCATTTACAACCAGAACCAACTCCATAGGAAGGACCTTGGACTCCACATCCCAAATCCTCACAAGATGAAAGAGACACCCCTTAAAGATCAACTTACGGGCTTTAATGCAAAAGATGAACCTACCATTGACCACCCATCATGACTCTCCCACTCAAGGACAGGTTCATTTGGGAATTGGAACTTGACCCTATGTGTTGTATAATCAATAGAGGCATAATATACATGCTGTCAATCCATCCCAAGAATGACATCAAAATCAACCATATCCAACTCAACAAGGTCACAAGGCATTATTTTATGTGAGATGCAAATGGGACAATTTCTATAGACCTTCCTAGCAACAATAGATACACTAATAGGAGTAGATACCTCATATGACTCACACAACAATTCGGGCTCAATATCAAACCTTTTGGCAACAAAGGGGATGACAAAAGAAAGAGAACACTTGGATCAATTAATGCATACACATCAAAATCAAATATTTTCAATATACCGATGGTGACATTATGCACCTCATCAACCCCTTGCCTCCCATGCAAAGCATAAAACAGATTGTGCTTTGGGGAACCACCTTGTTGGCCTGCTCTCCCAAATAAACCGCATTTGCACCCCGACCTTGTGGGCGAACATCTTTATTCTTGTTGACCACCTCTCCCCAAAGGAACCGCATAAGCACCTTGTGGACGAGCCTCCTTACCGTTGTTGTAATTTCGAGGGCAATCCAACACCTTATGCCCAACTTCCCACAACCATAACAAGCATTAGTATCCCTCAAGCTCGGGCCACTATGAGCCCTACCATATTTTAGATACCCACCTAAAGGAACCACACTCCCAACATGTGGGGCCCTTGGAAAGTCATTGGCAACCCTCTTATTAATTGCATGAGAATACCCTTGTCCTTAATGGAATCGGCCACCCTTTCGACTCTGGAACTTTCCCTCAAAACGAACCCTCTTGGCCTCAAACCCCTTCTCTTCCTCAACTTCTTCTCCTCTATTTGTTCAGCATAGGTCATCAAACGGGACAAATCCATGTCACTAATCAACATAGCTGACTGACACTCCTCACTCACCAAGTAGGAAACACCCATCACAAATTTATTCATTTTAGACCTTGAGTCGGCCACCAAGTGTGGAGCACATTTTGAAAGTTGGTTGAACTTGAGGGCATACTCCCTCACACTCATAGACCCTTGTCTCAAATTCATAAATTCCACCAATTTGGCTTCCCTAAGCACAAGAGAGAAAAACCAATTAAGAAAGGCCCCCTTGAACCCCTCCCAAAGCACTGCATTGTTGATTCCCTTCTCCTCCTTCCATTAATTGTACCATATTTATACTACCCCTTTGAGTCGATAAGCTACCAACTCCGCCTTTTCTTCCAATCAAACACCCATAATGTCCAAAACCTTATAGACCTCATCGATAAACTCTTGAGGGTTCTCATCCACCTTTGACCCATAAAATTTTGGGGGATTCATCCTCATGAAGTTTCTCACCCGAGACGCCAGTATAGGAGCATGAGAGGCTTGGGCCCTTTGGTTGGCTTGGTTAGCTACAACTTGTGCAAGCAAAGTGAGAGCATCCCAGACCTCATCATGAGCTGGTTGACCCTCGAGAATGCAGACTCTTCTTCTGCTTGTGTTAGGCATGATCTAGCATAGCAAAGGATAATCGTTAGGGGGAAAACCTTACCTCAAATTGTATCGCACAACATAGAGTAAGAAGAAGGGAAACATTTCCTAAATGCCTCATAGCCTCTTGCTCATAGTTGTGGTGCACAACAAAACCATGAATAAGACTCTAATCGATGTGGTGTATTGGATGTCGAGGACCATTAAGAAACCTAGTGCTCTGATGCCAAGTTTGTTATGATCTAAGCCTAGGGCTTAGACGTGACATGGCGCATAGAGAACCCGAAGGGACGCCAAGCAAGCCTCTTAACATATCATTACACATCCGTGGTCACGGGAGCAAGAAAATAACAACAAGAGATAGTAAATAGACATAATCGAGGATAGGGAACAACTTTCATATCATGAACAACAAGAGTCAAGAGAGAATCAAACCTTATAGCATAATACATGATATGTCCAACAACACCTTTACTACATAGATAAGAGTGGGGCCCAAGACAAACAACCAGGCTCACCCTTATAGTCAATACATACATAGAATGATAGTCTTAGAACATAACAAGAGATCATAAACATCGTCCTCGAAATGGAGGACTCACCAACAAGTTTGAGAGAAATCGTACTAGCCACGTGGGGGAAGATGCCCAAGCGAGGCTCCGATTCCTATATGGTGACATCATATAGGCATAGAGTATGTGTTCTTACGTTTGACTTTACTAAGTATATAGGATGCAATGCAACAAGAGATAAGTAATATAATTGAAATGCATAAGCATAGGAAGTAAGTAGAATATAACAATATGTCATGTATAGAAGATGCTTGTGGTGAACCATGCTTATATAGAACATAATACATGTGAAGAAGTGACCATTATTAGTGTAATCCAAGGCCTACCACCTCCTTGGAGAGGAGCATGAGATACAAACCCCCCAACATGGTTGATAAGGTACAAAACCCCAATATGGTTGATGTGGGTACAAACCCCCCCAATATGGTTATCAAGGTACAAACCCCTCGACATGGTTGCACGAGCCTGCCATCTCCCGAGTGAGGCAATCGAGGTACAAACCCCTCAACATGGTTACTCGGGCGTACAAGCTCCCGAGTGAGGCTTGGTCAATTCCCAACACTATACGGGAAAATATTATATACATATATTTCTTTCATCATCATATAGTCATTCAAATCTTAAGACATGCATTGAACATTC
Source organism: Solanum clarkiae (assembly GCA_011800125.2). Lineage (NCBI taxonomy): Eukaryota > Viridiplantae > Streptophyta > Magnoliopsida > Solanales > Solanaceae > Solanum > Solanum clarkiae. Next base: position 20,937 of record JAABOM020065529.1, on the reverse strand, counting down.
AATTCCTCAAGAAACCTTAGCCAGACATTTTATCGAACACTTGGCGGGTGTATAGTACTAATGTAAAAATATGCAATTCAAGAGTGGAATCATAGTAGACAATTTAGTGTAAAACCATCAATAAATACTTGGCAACACCCTCAAGAAATATACATCAAAACCCTTCATCAAATCTCATAATAGATCTTAGATTCATAGCTTAAAACATGGTTAAACAGTTACAATTTCATGAAACTCCAACATAGTGTGCAGTGAGATTCATAATAAGTAAGACCCACGAGTAAATCAACTTTAAATCATGAAATTTTAGGTAAAAGGAAGCTTGGGTATCATGGGTGAATAGGAACCATGAAAGAAACCCATATACCTTAGCTTTGTAGAATCCTTGAAGATGATTGAAGATGGAGACTTGAAGCTTGAATGAGAGCCTTAAGATCTGGATGAGTCTTGGGACTTCGAATTTAGAGTGAAATATTTGGTTAAGTGTTTGAGTAAGTATTTGGGAATTTCTTAGAAGATATGAGGGTGAAATATGGCTAAGTATTGGTATTTTCATGCATGGGAACACTTAGGCCCAAGACCCAAAAGTCTTGGACCGAGATAGCAAAACTGACAACAAAAATACACAGGAGCGCGCCCTTGGCGCGTCGCGCCAGGGGTGGGTATGCTCTTTGGAAATCACATTTTTGCGATTTTCAAATTTTGCTATGGTTGCTCTTAAATCAGGGATAGACCCATTCTCCAGTCAATTTGACTCGCTGATCAAGAATATGAAGTCGAATTTTTGATATCACACAGATTTTGAGATACATGAAAATTATGGTTTCGAACATTTTCGAGGCAAATTTTTGGACAACCTTTGGGGTCATTTAAGTGGACCTCATTATCGGAGAGTTACAATCAAGCATATCACTATAAGTAATTGATGTGAAGACTTCATATAACATCTTGCTTGGAAGGCCTTGGGTACATGAGAACAAAGTGGTTCCATTTACCTACCACCAATATCTGAAGTATTATGAGGATAGAGTCATAAAAAAGATTGTTTCTGATGATAATCCCTTCAGTGAAGATGACAAACATTTTTCTAATGCAAAGTTTTACTTGAAGAGATATGCTGCAAAAGTTGATAGCGTCACGACCAAAGCGATTGAACTCCAAAATAAGAAGGCTAAGGTGCCTATTGGCAAGATTAAAGTTGCAAACAAGTGAGACTCAAAGCTTGTAATATAGACAAGTCACCTAATGCAAATGGTGTTTCTTCAAGTAAAATAGTGACACCCATCCTTTGTTACACTCCAAAGGCCAGGGAAAATGAAAGGCACTATCTCAAGTCATATGAAGATGCACCAGATGGATTGAGCATTCCTATTAAACGGATTGATGTGATGAATTCATCTACAAAATTATTTGGAAAATTTGTGGCTCCTAAGTCATTGCAAAATGAAGCACTCCCAATGAAGCGTACAAATGAAGGTTTCGATCTTAATGCTTATCAATTGTTGGCAAAAGCTAGATATGATCCTAATAAACCATCAAAATTACGGAAGCTTTCGTCAAAACCTCCAGTAAGGCAACAACATGAAGGTTTAGGATAAGAATGACCTCCACCTGTTCGCATTTTCATTAGAAGGGTTAGCAAAATAACTATATCACTGCAGATGATGAACCTGTTCCTTCTAAAAAAAGGCCTTCTGTCTTTGATCAACTTGGAAGCTCAATGATGAGAATTTATATAATTGAGAGGTTAGGGACATTAAAGAAGAAAGATAAGCTTTGGAGAAACTCTGAGGGTATTGAAGCTTCTAATTTGCCTAAATCTCAAAATATTCATTAGGATTTTCAAAGCTTGATCCCTTCTAGAATGAGGCGGCAAAAGAAACTTGTGGTTTCATGTGGAGAAGTATTGAAAGCAAAATCACATGTTGTGGTCTACACCAAGCAACATGATGAAGACGAAGAAAGTGTTGGCTCTTCATATCATATTAGTACACAAGATAAAAGGTGTAATTTGACTCCAAGTAAAGTTGATTAAGACTTCGAGGATGCCTTATGGTGTTACCATATATCTTTTAATGATAGAGAACCTCTAGAAGATGAAAACGCTAAGGATACACCACCTGAACTCAAAGAAGGAGTAAAAGCAATGGTTGATGCGCTGAAAGAAGTCAACCTTGGCACTGATGAAGGTCCAAGACCCACCTTTGTGAATGCATTACTTTATGTTGATGAAGATAAGTCCTACGTTGTCTTACTCAAAGTACATAAAGACATATTAACTTGGAGTTACAAATAATATCTGGATTAGACCCAAGGGTAGTGTTCCATCATCTTGCTATCAAAAAGGGTGCTCATCCTGTCAAGCAATCTTAACGATGCTTTAGGCTTTAACTGGTTCCCATAATTGAAGTTGAAGTTAATAAGCTTATTAAAGCTGGCTTCATCTCTGAAGTTAAGTATCCCACATGTATCTCAAGTATCACCCCCGTAAGGAAGAGAAATGGACAAATCTGTCTTTCTGTTGACTTTAGGGATCTCAATAGTATGTCCCCCATGGATGAATTTTGTCACGATCTAAAATAAGCCACGAGTGGAACCCATAACTATTCTCCTCAGTGGGCGAACCAACGACACAAATCTCAACCTATGTTAGTAGCTCTACTTATGAAAGTAAGCAAAAATAAAACCATCATTAGAGTCTATTACATATCATTTTTCCAAAACCTCGAAGTCATCATATCAAGGACATCTAACCTCAAATACTAAGTCTAAGAGTAGCAACAACAAAATAGATAAATAAAATAGTTTATGTCCAAAACTAAGGACATCATGTCATAACAAATAGAATCCAACACGAGTTATAAGGTTAACTCACCCTGAAATTTGATATCCCGATGACCGGCTAAAGCTTAAGGTAAGTCAAAGTCAATGGAACACTTGCAACACTCCACAAAAGCAAGATAAAGAAAAATACAAGTAGGAGTCAGTATAAGCCACATATACAGAGTATGTATTATTGGCCGACTCCAAATAGAAATCAATATATAAACAACACAATGAAACATGTATATAATCTATCAACAATACCAAAAACACACATGAGGACTTGCCTCCACACCATGCTTCTTTGGGGAGAAAGGTTCTTTGAAATTGAGTATACTAAATTATTTAATATTGATACTTTTTATTATTATCATGTTGAAACGTGGCACCCGATCCAATATACATCATGTCAGAACATGACACCCCATCCAAATATACTATGTCGGAATGTGACACCCAATCCAAATCTACCTTGTCAGAATGTGACACCTAATCTAATTATACCATGTTGGAATGCGACACCCGATCCAAATATACCGTGTCGGGTTGTGATACCCAATCCAATTATGCCGTGCTAGAATGTGACACCCAATCCAATTACACCATGTCAAAATGTGACATCTTTATCTAATTATATTTAATAGGGTGTCACATTCCGACATAGTATAATTGAATCGGGTGTCATATCCTAACACGGTGTCACGACCTAAATTAGGGCCTAGACATGACATGGCAAATGAGGAACCCGAAGGAACCCCAAACAAGCCTCTTACCATATCATACACACATCCTTGGTCACAAAAGCAAGATATCAAGAACATAGGTATAAATAAGGGGATTTAGGACTAAGGGAAAGACTTTCATACTTAAATGACATAGAAGTGTCAAAGCTCAAAGCATAATACATCACTTGTCCAATAACACCTCTAAACATGGAATTGAGTGGGGGCCATGACACTTTTTGAGCTCACCCTCATAGTCATAAGCATCCAACAAAGAAAAGAGTCTTTACATAGCATGAAATCAATAAATATTGTCCTTGGAGTTGAAGACTCACCAAAGCTTGCTTTTCGAGATAGTACAAGCCTTGTGTGGAGAAGGAGGATGATCAAATGGAGATCCGGTTTCTACATAGTAACATCATATAGGTAATAATAGAGTATGCGTTAGAACATTTGAATATACTAAGTAGGTAGGATGCCATGCAATAAGAGATAGACAACATAGTCAAAATGTATATACATAGGCAATGGGTGAGTATAATAACAATATGGAAGGCATGATCAATGCTTGAAGTAAAACATGCTTGTATAGAACATATTACATGTGTAGAAAGAGACCATCATCATAGACCAAGAAAAATATTACTCGAACTCCAAGGCATACCACCCCTTAGAAGGTGATTGCGGTATATACCCCTTAATTGGTAGTATGGGCATACGACCCCCCCGACAAGGTGATTGAGGCTTGACACCCCCTCAACAAGGTGACCGAGGTTTAGCATCCCTCGATAAGGTGATTGAGGCTTGACACCCCCTTAACAAATCCACCGAGGCTTGACACCCCATCATCAAGGTGATTGAGTCTTGACACCCCCTCAACAAGGCGAACGAGGCTTGGCACCCCCTCGACAAGGTGATTGAGGCTTGACTCTCCCTCAACAAGGGCACCAAGGCTTGATACCCTCTCATCAAAGTGATTGAGATATGTCACCCTCTCAACAAGGAGGTTAAGGCATGGCACCCCCCTCAACAAGGTGATCAACTTCCAACATCATAGACACTTCCCAGGAATTCAACACATATATACATTTTCATAATCATCATAAAGTCACTTGACTCATAGGTCATGCAATAGTTCATCAATAGTTCAAGACTTCTTAATCAGGCATTTTATTAAACACTTGGCAAGTGTGTAATTCTAGTTCAAAATCATGCAATTCATGAGTGAAATCATGTAAGAAAACTCAATATAAACCAATCCACCAACACTTGGTAACACCCTCATGTAAGAAACATTAAAACCCCTTATCAAATCTCATGATAGATCATAGATTCATAGCTCAAAACATGCTTAAACAGTTAATATTTTATGAAACCTCAATATAGTTTATATTCAAATTTCATAATAGAAGATACTCATAAATAACCAACTTCAAAACATGCAATTTACATGCAAAAGAAGGTTGGGCACCATGGGTGGAAGGACCCAATGGTTGAAAGCCACATACCTCAACTTTGGAGATTCCCTTGATGAAGATTTGAATGAGAGCTTGAAGCTTGAATGAAATTCTTAAGATTCAGAATGAGGTTGGGACACTTGAATTTGGATGAAATATTTGGCTAAGTGTTAGAGAGGGTTTTGGGGAATGTCTTGAATGATATGGAGCTGAAAATGACTAAGTATAAGTATTTTTATGCTTAGGAGAGCTTAGGCTCAAGACTCCAAGGCCTTGGATCAAACCTATCAAAACTGGCAACAAAATAACACAGGTCCGTACCCTGGTCACGTTGCGCCAGGGGCGCAGATCCTCTCTGTTTTTCGTAAATTTTGTGAAATGAAATTTAGCTACAGTTGCTATAGAATTGGGATTATACATATTTCTCACTCAAGTTTTCCCCTGATCATGAATATGAAGTCAGATTTTTGATATCACGTACGAATTTTGAGATACATACAATTTACGATTATGGACATTTCCGAGGCATTATTTCAGGCGTTTTTGGGATTGTGTCACACGGTTTGGATTAGGTGTCACATTCTGACATTATATATTTGGAACAGATGTCACATTCTGACACGATATATATTGGATCGAGTCCCACGTTCTGGGATGATAATAATAAAGAAAAATATATTAAAATAATTTAATATACTCTATCTCAAAGAACCTATCTTCCAAAGAAGCATGGTGTGGAGGCTTTAGTCCTCATGTATCTTTTAGGTATTGTCGATATATTATATATGTTTCATTGTGTTGTCACTTACTTACACTTGTTATTTTTTTCTTGCACTGTTAAGTGATATAGCTGATTTCCTCATATTATATATATTAATTTCTATTTAGAGTCGACTGATGATACCTACTCATTACATTTGGCCTATACTGACTTCTACTTGTATTTTTCTTTGTTTTGCTTTTGTGGAGTGCAACAAGTGTTCGATTGTCTTTGACTTGACCTTAGCTCTAGCCGGTCATCGGGATATCAAATTTAAGGATGAGCCAACTTTCTAGATTGTGTAAGATTCTATCAGTTACATGATATCCTTAGTTTTGGACATAATCTATTATATTTTTCTATTTTGGTGTTGCTACTCTTAGACTTAGTATTTCATATTAGATATCCTTGATGTGATGAATTTCAGGTATTGGGGAAACAATATGTAATAGACTCTAGTGATAGTTTTATTGTTTCTTACTTTCATTAGGTGAGCTACTAACACAGGTTGGGACTTGTACTATTGGTTCAGCCACTTAGGAGGTTAGGTGTGGGTGCCACTCACGACCCATATTTGGGTCGTGACAAACTTAGTATCAAAGCTTTAGGTTCAATAATCACTTCACACAGAGATAGGTCTAGTAGAGTCTTGTGGAATGGTAGGGGGACACCTTTACTTTTCTTTGAGAGGCTATATGACCTTAGGAAAACTCCCTTCTTTGTTTCCTTCGTGCTACTACTTGAATCCAATTGGTATATGATCTTCTTCACTCTTTTTTGCAATGGTTAGAACTAGACAAACATGCAATTACTGTAGCTCCTCATATGGATGCGTCCTTGGAGACAAGCATATTCTCTAGTTTGAATATAAGCCTTGATTGCTAGTTCCAACACGATCTATTAGCTAAGTTCTTAAAGTTGAAACTCTCGATCTTTAGGGATATTAAATATGAGAATGCTTATATTTTTTTCGTCCATTGTAATGAGTTGCCTTTAGATAAAATTTTCAGAAAGTAAAGAGACGACATCAAGCTTGAGAGGAGTCCACAAGCGTTCTTAAGTTTATCAATTTAAAATAATGCACTCTTATTTATATGAATCGTGCATTTGAGCTAGATCCAGATATGATGTACTTCCAAACTCTGTTCTCCAAATCATTAGTTAGATGTTATTCTTGAGAGGGTAGTTAAATTATAGCTACGAATATTTAGTGGTATTTGATGCTTTGAGAGAAAGTGATTGGAGGTTTTTGTAAACCATAAATAATACAATAATCCTAGAGTTAGAAAGATATATAAACAACAGAGAGTGGAAATAGTAGACTATTGAAGTAGGTAGTTAAGAGTCGTGTGGTGATAAGCTAAGAAATAGGGTGATAAATCAAGTCCCGTATGAGTTTTGGTTAAAAAGTAGTAAGTATCATCTAACTTTTAGTATAGAATATTTAGGAAGAGTTGTTAGTTAGTATGACATGGAGTCCACTCAAATAAGAATGGCGTCAATGTTGACATGCCATTGTGTTAGTAAAAAATCAGTTATAGGTGTTACATAAAAGAGCAAAAGGCATAAGGCGGTAGACTTAAACTAGGTTCATGATTTTAAAAGAAGAATCACATGAGATTTGTAGAGTTATGAACTTAGCTAGGTAAAGAGGTATAGTGGGTAAGATAGATACTACTTAGCTTCTGAAAGAGAGTGCAAAGATAGACTATACTTAGATATACTATGAGGTAATGGTTGATTTCGTATCATGAGATTTAGTGGTTTAACATTTCTTGACTTTATCTAATAGTTTAAAATTAGTATAGTATGTAATGAATATGGATGTACATATATAGCACTAGATCCTAAGCTTAACCTTTTTGTGAGTATTATAAGAAGAGAGACGAGTTTCTGAATATAAAGCAATGAAAGATGACTGCTGCTGCCTGTGAGGCCAAGTTTTATGTCTTATCCACATATACCATTCCAACTAACTTTAGTTCAAAAGAGTGGATGTAATTTATGTGATTACCAAGCTGCTGCTCTTAGGAACTTATCTTCTTTGTTGGAATTGAATCTGAGTAGTAGGGTTTATAGCTTTTAATACATAATTAGTTAAAAAATATATATGAGAGAGAAAAGAACGCAGAATGGCGGAATGAGAAGAAATGCAATCTGGAGACTTGGAATTCCCTATCAGCCAATTTGAAGGTAGGTGTACATATTAGAATATTTATATGTTCTCTAACAGGTTGCTTATAGTAAATTGAATGGAAATTGTATTAGCATCATTAATATTATTATATTATAGTTTAAGTTGTTAGATAAGAATATTGGAATTGGAGGCAGTGCTACTGCACGCCTTCCGATCTCTCTCTATATAGTATATATAATGTTTGAAAGTTAATAGTGGAAATAATGGCACAACCATTACAATTGTTAGGCGGATTATATAGGCTAGTTTGATTTTTACAATTGTCTTCTCGTTGCCTTTTTAATTTTTGGTTAATTTTCATTTAAAATTTTGTTCTCTTAGTACTCACATTATGCTTTAAGTTTTGATATATTAAAATAGACAATTAAAATTTTAGGTGTACCTATCATGTGAATATTCTTGGTTTATGATATGTGGAGAAATTGTAACTTAACCCTAAACTTGAAATTTAGGAGCTTGATTTTGGAATTGAGTGAGATTTTAGTCTAGGCTAGACATATACTAATATGGGTGTCTACGGACCCGTTTACTTATATGTATTATATATTTGATAGATTTGAAAAATTTTGAGGCATTGAGGAAAGAAAAAGCACTGGTGGATTAGCTTACTTGATTTTGGTTCTTCGGTTGAGTAGGTTATGGTTTACTCTCTGTGTTAGAGAGACTCTTAATAGTGATTGATATTCATTGAGTAATGTTGTGAAGTTTTCTATGCATTTAATAATTGTGATTGATGTGTTTTGAAAATACAGAACATTTGATGCCCTTTGTGCGTTTTCAATGTAACATTTATGGTTTTATGAGTTTTTGTAGGAAATACAGGTTGGCTCAATTTTGGGAAAAGTTATAGATTTTTGCTGATTTCAGGACCTACGAGACACTCTACGAGTCGCAATCCAGTCTATGATTTGTAGAGGTTGTCTCGTATGAACTTCCAGTGTTCAAAAGCAAAGTTTGAAAATGTGAAGTTCAGCTATACGAGCCCCAGGTATGAGCTGTAGTCCCTTCTACGGGTCATAAAGGGTTGTGTTGTAGCAAGTTTTGGTGTTGATCAAGATTCAACCAAGAAATACAAATGTGGACTACGAGAAGGCAGTACGAGTCATAGACCAGACTACGACTTGTAGAAGTGTATCATAGTAGTGAAGTCCAAAATGCAAGATGCTGATCATGAAAGCCCGATTACGGCTGGCAGAGTACATTACGAGTCTTAACTATGAGCCTTAGAAGACACTGACTAGTTTTTCCAATTAATTTAGGGACTCATTTGTAAATACTATAAATAGTATATTTTAGATTTTTAGCAGAAGTTTTTACAGATTTTGAGCGAGTACACACAGAGAGAGTCAGAGAGCACGAAAGTTTAGAGTAGTTTTTAGGGTTTTATCCTTGGAAACTCAATTTTGGAGACTGGATCCACTTCATCTTTCAAGCTTATGGTTCTAAATACAAAGTAAGTTTCATTGTTCTTCATTATTTTAGGGTAAATGATTAACTATGTCTTCTATATTCATTGTTTATTTGTTTGCCCAAGCTGAGTAGCTAAACCTATAATTTGAGGTTGTGAAAACCATGAGAATCTAACTTAGATAACCCATATTATAATCACTTCTTGAGTTGGGTATTTGCATGTATTAGTCATTTCCCTTCATTTTTCATGTTGTTTAATGGTTGCCAACATTAGACCCTACATAGTGTCATGATCCCCATCCAGGTAGTGATGAACAGAAAAAGGAAATGGTTAACAGAATTCGATGATGTGTTCTCATCTACTCAATGAAACCTGGCCAGCGAGAGGTTGACTAGGACAACAGGTAATGATTAGTTTGGCACACTATGGAGGCCTGCCAAGCCCCATAGTGAAATTCGACCTTCACGTTCAAAAGAGGGATGGAAGAATCTAAATTATCGTCCTGCATGCAATGTCCTAATTGAGGTTGTGTTATCAAGGGTGTTTAAATTAGTGAATCATGGGCAACACAATAACCCAAGTTACTCTCCAATTTGATTGTCTCTCCATTTTTTTAGTTTATTTTAATTTTCTACAAATCATTGCGACTCCACCCCCTTAGAGAATCAAGTAGTTGATGTTTGAATTGATTATTGGTGAACCAAATTGCTAAAGTACCATATTCCCTGTGGGATTTTCGACCCTATCCTTAGTTAGATTTTTTACTTTGACGATCTCTTTGACCTTGAAATAGAGGTGTACCTTGAGCGTTCATCAAGAAAAATGGCACCGTTGCTAGAGAATACAAGATGCTTTGATTTGATTTCACCAGTAGTTTAATTCAAGTGTGAATTTCTTAGTTCTCTTGTATTTTACTTTTGTTTTTGTTTTTATTGGTTTAGTTTCTTTGCAGGGTATACTAGGTGTATATGCCTAATACAAGGAGTCAAGGCATTCTCTTAGCTCCAGTTGATCTAGAGATCCAACAGGCTATTAGAAGAATGACTCAAGCAAATATTGATAGCATAGGAGCTGAAGCAAAGCTTCCTATTACTGCTGAGCTACTTCAACCATTGCAGAACGATATTATGTCTGCTAGTCAGCCATTAGGGGATCCATATGATCATTTACAAAATTTTTCACAGGTTTGCAGGGGTGTAATGGGAACACAACATTCGTTTATAGATACTGTGGGACTTCAGGTCTTCCCAATGTCTCTTACAGTCAATTCTGCAAAGTGGTACTCGGAACTTCTACAGGGAGTGAGATCACCAGCTGGATAGAGTTGCAAAGGCCTTTGTTAGTAAGATTCTTCGTTAGATCAAAAGGTTTAAAATGAGGGACAGAATTATTAGCTTTCAGCAGTTCTATGATGATTCACTCACTTCTACATGGGAGCGTTTCAAAAAATGCTTGAGGAGTGCCCCAGATCATGGCATTTTAGATTCATCATTAATGGAAAGTTTCTATTGAGCACTAAACCCGGAACAACAAGCGTATGCAAATGCTCTAATGGGGGGTTCAGTCTAAAGGAAATCATTTGCAGAAGTTGTTGAACTAATGGACATGTTGGATGTTAATTCATTGCGTATATAGACCTACAAGTGAGCAATCAACCATTCAGACAAGTCTTTGATGGAAACACTAAGCAAGAGAAGATAAATGCTGAAATCTTCCAACAACTTGAGTAAAACAAAGTGGATTTTGAGGGGTTAATCAAACAAATGCAAGATATATGCTCTAAAGACGCAAGTCAAGAGGAAGAGAATGGTAAGGACAAGTGGTTTAAGTTACCACACCAGCAGTATCAAGGAAACGAGAGTTCTAGAGTTAAAGACATGCTTGTCCAGTTGGTAAGAAGGGAGATGCACAAGAAAAGCTTTTGAGGGAGATCAAGTTTGATATCATTAATATAAACTATAAAGTTGATTGACATTCCGGGAAAATTCAACAACTGAATAGCCAATTTGGACGGTTGTCAGAACAACTTGAGCAAATTCAGAGTAGCACTTCAACAAAGGCAAAACATGGCAAAGAAGGTGTATCAAATCTTGAGGAATTCTGAGGACTAAAGATGCTACATCGTGCCATGATATTAAATCAGATGCTACATGGGAGGCAACCCAAGAGGTTTTGATATTTGCTTCTTTCTAAGTTCATTTTCATTTTGTGGGTTCTTAGGTAGTGTTTTGATTGTATGTTGATTGTCATTTTTAGACATTAGACTGGTTGTATTTTGGGATAATGGTGTGTTTTGATATCATAACCTAATTCTGGGGCCTAGACGTGACATGGAGAATGGGAACCCAAACAAGCCTCTTAGCATATCATTTACACATCCTTGGTCACGGAAGCAAAGTAAATAACAACAAGAGAGTATAAATAAGGATAAAGGGACTAAGGGAAGTCTTTAATAGCATACATCATCAAAAGAGTCGAAGCTCAAATCATAATTACATAACTTGTCCAACAACACCTCTAGCATAGATTGGGTGCGGGCCAAGTCATTTTCCGGGCTCACCCTTTTAGTATCGAAGTTCAACATAAGAGATAACAAGAGTAGGGGTGCAAAGCTAATGTCCCCGAACTTGAGGACTCACCAATAACAATTCTTCAAGATGACCAACTAGCCACGAGGAGGATGATTATGAGGGGCTCAGGTTCCTACATGGTAATATCATATAGGCATAGAGTATGCATTAATACATTTGAATATACTAAGTATGTAGAATGCAATGCAACAAGAGATAAGCAACATAATCAAAATGTATATACATAAGCAAGAGATAGTATATTAGCTATATGGCATGCATGATCAATGCTTGAAGTAAAACATGCTTATATAGAACTTAATACATGTGTAGGAAGAGACCATCATCATAGACCAAGCAAACTAGTACTTAGAATCCAAGGCATACCCCCTAGAAGGCGATTGAGGTATCTACCCCTCAATTGGTAATATGGGGTTACCACCCCTTGACAAGGCGATTGAGGTATCTACCCTCAATTAGTAGTATGGGCTTATTGACCCCCCTACAAGGAGATTGAGGTATATACCCCTCAACATGGTAGTACGGGCATAACACCCTTTGACAAGGCGATTGAGACATAGCACTCCCTCAACAAGGTGAGGTCAACTTGCAACCCTATAGATACTTTTTCAAGAAAATAACATATTCATACATTCCTTTCATCATCATTAAGTCACTTACTCATAAGCCATGCAATAGACCTTCAATAACTTGAGAATTCTTAACCGGACATTTTATCAAACACTTGGCGGGTGTGTAATGCTAGTTCAAAATCATGCAATGAGTGAAATCATGTGAGAAAAGTTAATGTAAATCAACCCACCAACACTTGGTAATACCCTCATGCAAGATACATTAAAGCCCCCTCATCAAATCTCATAATAGATTATAGATCCATAGCTCAAAACATGCTTGAATAGTCAATATTCTATGAACCCCAACATAGTTCATAGTCAAATTCATATTAAGAATTACCCATAGATAAATCAACTTGAGAACATTCAATTTACATAAAAAAAAAAGATTGGGCACCATGGGTGATAGGAACCAATGTTTGAAACACACATATCTCAAACTTAGGGATTTACTTGACGAATATTTGAATGAGAACTTGAAGCTTGAATGGATTCTTTGTGATCCAAAATGAGTTTGGGACACTTGATTTTGAATAAAATATTTCGCCAAGTGTTTGAGAGGGCTTTGGGGAATGTCTTGAATGATTTGGGGTTGAAAAATGAATAAGTGTTTTTACGCATAGGAAGGCTTAGGCCCAAGACCTCAAAGTCCTAGACCAAAACAGGAAAACTGGCACAAAATTAACACTGGTCCGCGCCCTGGCCGCATTGCACCAGGGGCGCAGATCAATTCTGTTTTTCAAAAATTTTGGAAAATCAAATTTTGATACGGTTGATATAAAATCGAGGTTATATCCATTTTCACTAATTTTTTTCCCATGATCATGAATTTGAAGTTAGATTTTCGATATCATGTATGCATTTTGAGATATATGGAAATTACGAATATGAGCATTTTCGATGCACATTTTCGGGCACTTTTTGGGGCGTTTTATTTGATAAGAATGTGTAGGTGTTGAACAAACTAGCAAAATTATAGAGATTTATGGCTGAAGCAATCTCTACGACCAGGTCTATGAGTCATATTACATTTTACGACCTGTAGTCTTGTCTCATAGAGAGTTATAGTGATCAGGTGAAGTTGACACTCCAATTACGAGCCTTGTTTATGAATCGTATTGCAAGCTACGAGTCATTAATAGGGTATATTTTGAAACTTTTCTAAGTGTTGAATGATCTATGAGACCACAACCTACGAGCCGTAGCTCAAGCTATGACTCATAGTCGAGGTTCGAAGACCCGACCTGGTGCATTTTAACCGCAACCTGGTATATTATAAAAGGGCTCAAAATAATTTTGACCCCATTGTTTAACCCTAATTACTCCACAATTACCCCAATCCTTTCCCCCTTCTTACTTTCGATCAATTTTCCGGCACTAAAACCCTTTTTCCGGTGAGATTTTTCCAACAACACTTAGGCTTTGAAGTTATCACTGTCATCTTTTCCTTTCAAAGTCATCAGTGCTTGTGGTAAGTTTCTAAGTTATTTTTGATCACTAATCCATCTTGATTAAAACACGTTAGAAGTGATGAATGTGTTAGGGTAGATTTTTGGGTATGATATTCTTGAAGCATGTGTTTTTATAAGGCTAAACTAGGGCTGCCATTGAGTTAGTTGAGTGATATGCCTAGAGTTTGGTGTTATGGACTTAAGATTTTGATCAAATGTTCGTGCTATCATGTGTCTTGTGTGATTTAATGGTTGCCATTGTGATATTACTGTCTATAAGCCTTCAGTTTCATAAGAGCATGATCATATTGGGTTAATGTGATGTTGCTGAAACCATTTGTTGATCACTTGTTGAACTATTTCCTCAAATCAATTCTGAGTGTGATTGAATGATTATATTGTGTGATTTGGGAATGGTGATGCAAGTTTATGCTTGAATGAGTTGGGGAAGATTGACTTGATTGAATATTCATTGCTATATTCTTTGTTGATGGGGTAAGTAGTTGCTTTGAAATGATGTTTGGGGTTTGGGTTTTTTGCTTCTAATGTGAGTGCTTGCATGGCCTGCTTCGATGCTGTTAGTACTATTTTTTAATTATATGCAGGGTTGGTGAGTTAAGGTGTTTCAAGTACCTCTTGCTTCCTGCTACAGTAGTTGTCTACGACTCGTAGATGAGTTTACAAGTCGTAATTCCCTCTAGTAGAAAGTGATAGTGCCTTTGAAGTCCTTGGTACTCATCATATGTGACCCACCTACGGGTCATAGATTCCTCTACGAACCGTAGTAGGGTTTCGTGGACTCATGTTTGTCATAACTTTGGTCCCTGACACCTCATACAATACCAGTGTATGACCCGTAGCCACCGCTATGAGCCATAACTGCATCTCGTATGCATTTCTAGTGTTTAATATTATCATACACCCCGGAATAACGAGACCACAGTATGACTCATAGTCCTAACTATGAATTGTACTTGACTCTCATAACAACTTACTGCAACTAATCCATGTTACTTTTTTCTTATGTTTTTCTTTTATTATTGTCTTTCATTTGTTGATTCTTTAGGGCTAATTATGGATTGCATATAATTGTTTTTTGGTATTGTGGCCCCAAAAATTAAACTTGCAACAATTACAGTGAAACACACCAAAAATGTGCTTCAAAAATGCCCATAATCGTAATTTTCATATATCTCAAAATTCGTATGTGATGTCAAGAATCCATCTTCATATTCTTGATTGGGGGAAAATTAGTGGAGAATGGATATAACCCCCATTTTAGAGGACCCGTAGAAAAAAATAATTTTTGCCAAATTTTCAATTTCAGTGGCTGTTCACGATGCCTCCGTGATGCGACCCTCTCGTGGAGGTGTGTTTTCACTTCTTTAATTTTCCTATTTTAGCCTAAGGCATTGGGGTCTTGGCCCCATCCCACCTATGCGTAAAAACACGTATACTTAGCCATTTTTTCAACTCTATATTACTCAAGACACTCTCAAAATCCTCTCTAACACTTAACCAAATATTTCATCCAAGTTCGAGTGTCTGAAGCATAATTCCGGATCTTAAGAACTTCCTTCAAAATTCAAGTCTCCTCCAAGTCTATATCAAGAAAACCTAAGTTTGAGGTATGTGGATTTCAACCATTGAGTCCTTTTCCCTATGGTGTCTAATCTCCCTTTTTATGAAAATCACATGTTTTCAAGTTGTATCATCTATGGGTATCTCTTATTACTGATTTTGATTATAAATTATGTTGGGGTCTTATGAAATATTGATTGAATATGAATGTTTATCTATTTCAAGCTTATACTATGAAGTGATTTTGTCTATTGAGATTATGCATGTTTTGAGCTATGAAACTATGATATATTATGAGATTTGATGATGGATTTCAAGATATCATACATGAGGGTTTTACTATATGTGGGTGGGTTGATTTACATTGAGTTTTATCATATTATTTAACTCTTGACTTGCATAATTTTGAACTAGCATTACACACCCACCAAGCGTTTGATAAAATATCTTGACAAGGATTCTCAAGTTATTATGGTCTATTACATGGTTTATAAATCAAGTGACTCGTGATGACTAAGGGATTGTATGTATGTATTGAACTCATGAAAAGTATCTATAGTGTTACAAGTTGACCATACCTTGCTAGGGGTGCCATGCCTGTACGACCATGTTGAGGGGTAGATACCTTGATCACCTTATCGGGGGGTACCTTGCCTGTACTACCATGTTGAGGGGCAGTACGTTGGCCATCTTGTCGGGGGGTGCCATGCCTGTACTACCATGTTGAGCGGTAGATACTTGACCACCTTGTTGGGGGGTGCCATGCCCGTACTACCATGTTGAGGGGTAGATACCTCGACCACCTCACCAAGAGGATGACATACCATAGATTTCAAGTAGTAATTGATTTGTTTATGATTGTGGTCTCTTCCCACACATGTAATCTATTTTTGCAAATTATATAATTTACAAGCATGTTTTACCACAAGCATTGATCATGAATGCCACTATTTATATTATACCTATCTGTTGCTTATGACTATGCATTTTGATTATGTTGGCTTATATCTTGTTTCATTGCATTCTACATGCTTAGTACATTCAAACGTACTAATGCATACTCTATGCCTACATGATGTTACCATGTAGGAACCGGAGCACCTCCTGATTATCCTCCACGTGGCTAGTTTGGTGCTTTGGAAGATAAGCTTTGGTTAGTACTCAAGTCCAGGGAAACTAGCTATGCTACTCTTAATTTTGATATTTCTTTATGTTTAATACTCGATACTATGAGGGTGAGCCCAGAAAGTGTCTTGGCTCCCACTCCAATCTATGATAGAGGTGTTGTTGGAAAAATTGACATACTTATGCATTGATCTTTGACTCTTTTATGCTTATAAATATCAAGACTTCCCTTAGTCTCGCTTTCTTTACTTATATATCTTGTTGTTGTTTATTTTGCTTTAGCGATCAAAGATTTGTGAATGATACGCTAAGAGGCTTGTTTGGGGCCCCTTTGGGTTCCCATTTGCCGTGACACGTCTATGCCCTAGGATTGGGTCGTGACATAAAGCCTTTAGGAGGAAGCTTAGAGATGAGTCTTGTGAAGCCGAGCACTCGGGCTGTAAATCAGACCCAAGTGAGTGGGTCAATTGAGGCTCTTGATGTTCATCTAGATCTAGAGGTCGAGGTTCTTCAAACTAGGGCTGCTGTAAGAGTTGCTCAGACTTAGGTTCGATATGATAGTCTCTCCCTGTCTAAGGAGGAGGGAAATGGGGATGAGTCTGAGTAGAGTGCACCACAGATGATTTGTCATGCCCCAAGTCCCGTTAGGGCGGACTAGCACCCATTGGCGATAAGGCCCGGGAGAACCAACCTGTATCTATGCGCTTTCTATACGTATTATAAGGGATTTCTACATTTGATATGCTTTTAAGAAAATAAACAGTGATAACAAGCCAAAAGGAAATGTATATGACTAGGCCATTGGGGCCACAATGTCTAAAGTACGAGACATGACCACACTTTAATTTACATAGTCTATAAAGCCTCTGGATAAGGAAAAGTAACTGATAAGGGTCGGGACAGGCCCCGCCTCGACTAACTGTATAATATAAATATACAAACTCTAGACATGCAAAGCTCCGAAGCAACCTAGAGCTTGGTATCAGCAGTTGGATATCCTGTACTCCTACTGGGGAGATCTACTAGCACCTGTACCTACAGCATAAAATGTAGGTCCCCCATAAGGGACGTCAGTACGGGATAATATATTGAATATGTAAGACAGGATATACTGTACATGAAGTAACAACTCAATTGAAACTATATAATGGTGTAGGATAAGAGCCCACCTTTAGTTATATTGTGGGATCATGTACTTTATGTTCTTTATATTACTTTACCTTTACTGTATAATCCGTGCACAACATGTAATACAAATGACCAGCTGATCAATGGTAAAACTGTATCGGGATCGTCCCTGGCTAGGTTCTTCCTTAACCCCTCGGGCTACCACCCGTGATAGGATTGTCCCTGGCTAGGTGATTCTTCCACCCCTCGGGCTACCACCTATCAGCAAATAATGTATCGGGATCGTCCTTGTCTAGGTTCTTCCTTAATCCCTCGGTCTACCACCCGTGATAGGATCGTCCCTGGCTAGGTGATTCTTCCACCCCTCGGGCTACCACCCATCAACAAACAATATACATTATCTTTCAATTATCTTTGAGATGGTTCTTTTGGTGGTCATAAAATTGGAGCTGTAGGTCTGTATATGTAGTATGTGACAAGTAGATAATCATACAAGACAATATGACAATGAAAAAGAGTACGTTACATAAATAATGAAATGCGTATGAGATGAAATAACTCGTCAACTTTATTTGGTAAAAAGAACCATGTAAATTGGTATCAATGTATGTATGCGGATTTGAGGGTGACTATGTATAGAAGCATATAAACATGTGCCATAGTGTAGACATAGTTATTAGTTGTGTCGGAGTTGGCAAGTGCCTTTATGTGCCAAGGAAGAATCTAGATTTCATGCCAAGTAATACGAAATCAAGTAGCCTTATATACCTCATTGTATGACCTCATTACTACCTCGAGATAACCTTACATTCCTCCAAATATTTATTTATGACATAGTAGGTGATAAAACTAGCATTAGCAGCCAATAGATACCCTTGGTAGTCCAATCACACAAGAAAACAACACACGGGAAACAAGCGGGTATTTATAAACCCGAGCGTATTCTTTCAATCTTTCCGCCCCTAATCGTATTTTCTAATACACATTCACATGTACACATCATTTCCAGTCTATTTTAGTGCCAGAACACTTTTACAACAACCCACAAAGCACAACACATTCTACACAATCTACAAATGGACAACATAATGCTACCTCCCTTCGCTACATTTCGACACCGACAACTCCAAACCTATTCCAAATCTAACCAAATAGTTCCAGCAATATTTAACACATACAAATAGTACTAAAACAGTCTTAAAACATCATCCAAGAAGTTATGAAGGACGTGAGGCAATATCCTTCCATCCAACAACCCACAAGTTCATACTAAGATCACAATTGCGATATCATATAGGGACTCACTTTTGTGGACTGTAAAAGTGGTGAAGAAGTTCGGTTTCATTACTATAAAACCAACATTTGTTAAATACATAAGTACTACTTCATAATACAGCCAACCAAAAAGAGAAAAATCTCTTAATTAACAAGAAACGTTCACAACAATCCTTAGGACATATGCTGTCTAAATTTCCAGCACCAAAACGCTAGCATGTAGTTCTTGTTTTTCATGAAGAAACCATACTAAATACACAACTATAATTACTTACCTTTGCCTTCAAGATTCATTTTTTCCTTCAAGAGCCTTAGAGGATTGTATTTGCCACTTCGTAAAGTGAAATAGAGAGAGGACAAAAGTATTTAGGAAAGCTGAAAAATTGTTTCAAGTAGAATGAATTAAGGGGTTGCTTTTGAGCTATTTATATAGAATCTTTTGGCCGACTTTATCCTTCACTTTTGACCACATAATATTATATATTAAGAGGCTTGTGATGCAGTATCTTGGCCCTCACAATTGGGCCTAATCGGGTTCCAGAGTTGACGAGCTTGGGCTGCCCATTTTCCAACTTTCTCTTCACTTAGTTTGGGCCGAAATGGTTAAGTGTGTCGTGATGTATTTGGTCCCTTTTTAATATATTTATTGGGATGAAAATATAGTCCATGTGTGATGCTAAAACATGGGCCAAATGTACACCCTTAACACAGACTCTATTCATAATCCCACTTGGATAATTCGACGTCGAGCCTCATCTCCATTTAGCTAGTAAATTTAAGCTGAGCAAGTAGGTGACTCACCTGCTAGCTTATTAAGTCCTATAAGCACCTCAATACTCTTACCATTTAAGGCCGTGATCTCCCTATTTTGATATAAAACAAATATGCACTCGACCCTCTTAAGCGTTAGACACACATATAGCCCATTAACACGAGATTCAAGCACTTTTAAAACTTAGCGCTAATTTGACCAAACCATGTCATGTTTGATTTGCATAGTACTAGTATTGTAAGACATGGGGTGTTACATCCTCCACCCTTAGGAATATTCATCCTCAAATATTAACATAATGAATAGCTTAACCAAGTTTAAAATCTTTACTTACATAAACTTCTGACAACACATTAAGTATTCGATCACATGTACCTATTAGTGTCCCAATTCTTCATGTTGGACTTCCTTTTTAGCTTCAAATAAGTAAGGTTACTTTGATTTTGTCGCATCCTCGGCCTCCTATGTTATTTCTTCTACTTGTTGGTTCCTCCAAAGTACTTTCACTGAAGCTATTTCTTTGTTCCTTAGCTTCTTAACTTGACGATCTAGAATGGCAACAGGTACCTCTTCAATAGGTGAGATCTTCTGTAACCTACACATCCTCAATAGGAGTGATATGGGATGGGTCACCTATGCATTTTTGAAGCATTGAGACATGAAAAACTGGATGAACCATGGGAAGCTCTTAGGGTAACTCTAGTTCATATACAACTTGCCTGAATCTCTTAATAATTTTATATGGCCCTACGTAATGTGGGCTCAGTTTTTCTTTCTTACCAAATCTCATAACCCCTTTCATTGGAGACACCTTTAAAAATACCCAATCACCTACTGAGAATTCCAGCCCTCTCCTCCTAGCATCCGTATATGATTTGTGATGACTTTGGGCTATTTCTAGTTGAGTATCACCTTAACTTTTTTCATGGCTTGTTGTACTAGATCTGGACCAAGTAAGGTAGTTTCACCCACTTCAAACCATCCAATTGGTGACCTACACTTCCTTCCATACAAAGCTTCATAAGGTGCC
>JAABOM020065513.1:0-40975 GCA_011800125.2 Solanum clarkiae | reverse complement strand
ACTACTCTCTCCCAGACCTTCATAGTGTGGCTTAACAACTTGATACCCCTGTAGTTGTTACAGTTTTGAATATCTCCCTTATTTTTGTACTATGGAACCATTGTACTCTTCCTCCATTCATCAGGCATCTTAGCAATCCCCATAATAACATTGAACAGTCTCAATCTAATGACATATATTATTTCTAAATCAAGCACAGATACCCATACTAACTCATCAGTGCATAACATATAGTCATCCAACAAACCAATGCAGATCAATATCAGTGACATGCAACTACGGCAAGCAATATGACTACGGATAATTAACAATCGTTGAAATAGCCTAGAATCAATAGTGTAACTCATGTTCTCTCACAAAAAGAAGTCTTATATCTCACTCATGATAGTATTTTTAGATTTTATCCTAGGGAATAAACGATATTACTCACACTCACAATAGAAATTGAAACACTTGTGTGCAATATCATATGCTTGCCCCTGTATTCACAACTATGACCTTCTACTACTTGCTCTAGGTATAATTATAGGAGTTTCTTGGCTTGTAAAGTATGCATAGGGTGCTTTGATGTGATGTTTTAGGAATATAGTGACTAATGACACTCCTTGACATTACGTGATTTTGCACCTTTTTCCCTACCAAAATTGTTATTTTCAACTTATTCTTCCCTTCTACTATTTCAAACTTTTATGTGTGCCTTACTCATATTTTTAAGCTCGTTTCCTATTATTTTCACATTTTTTTGTTAGCTCATTATTAAGGGCATCTATTCATTTTCCTTGCAACTATAACATATTTTCTCCTTTTTTTATGTATTACTAGCTTCCACCCTATTTAGTGTCATTTTCTTTATACTAGCCACCCTAAACTTAGGCTTTTGGCTCGAGTTAAGGTGCACAATATCCAAACTGTGAACCAAGGCTACCTTTTATAGCCATCCTCAACTTAGGCTTTTTGCTAGTCAAGGTGCACAATCTCCAAGGAAGTACCAAGGCCATAGTTAGGACTTTGCATTCAACAAGGCTCGGTTACTTAGGTTTTTACAAAGAAAAGGTTACATGCAAATCTCAAACATTAGTATGAAGGGATACATCAAACATTTGGTTGGTTATTTCGGTTAAGTGGACTAATATTAACAATGGCGTGAGGTCCTTTTCTAACCCATTAACCTACAGTCTTAGTCAGATTAACAGGGAAAGTTCTAAATTAAAACTTAGTATAAGAATTATGCAAGGAAGCTCACACACACTTCACTCGATTACACTATCAACATAAACTCTTAAATCATGTTTTTTATCTAAATTTAAGCACATCTATCAAAACAACATTGTCAACCATTGATTTCACATGGTTGTTATCAAAACTACCTAATACAAAAATTTGATGGGTATCATCTTTCCACAAAACTAACATATGCCATAGAATTTAGTAGAATACGCTACTGATACTACTTACACATCTTAAATCTGTCGGTTCAACAGAAAATAAATGTCCTTAGGGAAAGTATATATGCAAGAAAATTCCTCAGACTTAAAATTTGGGATAGTTATATGTCATAGTTACACAGACTTCATCGAGGTTTATAACTAGCCACACCAATCGAAGAGAGTTTGCATTTGTCGTCGATGTAACAAAAATATAACTAAATCAAAGCATAGGGGTCAAAAAGAACAAACCTAGGCACCTAAGCGCCAGTCTCCACCTTAGGTTGTCTCCCAAGCAGTTCCTAATTTAATGTCTTGGCACGACTCAGACAACTTGGGTACTCAGACTTCACCAAGTTTCCATGATTCCATTATCTGCTCTTATTCAATATTGCTAAGATATAGATTGACTCTTTGGGCATTTACATTGAATATTGTGTCATTATGCTTTTCCAAGTCAACATTTGCAAGGACCTAGACATTGTAATGCCTCATTAGAGCTTGGATATTTGGTTCTGGGAAGTTTTGGACCAAGGTGAGGCTTCATAGATGCGCTCATTATACATGTGGTGCTTCACAAATCATGTGGAACGTCCTTGAAGTAGCCCTTGGTCTGGTGTGGGGTGTGACAGCCTTAATGTGGAGTTTTTGGGACAAGTCATTCTATGCTTGGAACGCACACGATCCGTGTGAGGCTATACAGACTATATGGTGGACCGTATGGTAGACTTAGGCTTGAGATTCCATAGTTTTGAGCCCAAGGCAAGTAGCATGACCCCTCTCATGGACCGTTTGGTGTTGTACGGTCCCTGAGGCCCTTCCTTAATATTTTCGAAGTAACACTTTTCTAAATATTGGATCACTATCTCGAAACATCATTGTGAAGAATTTTTCTAAGTGGAGTAGGATGAAGGATGCACACGAACCATGTCATTCGGTACAGACCGTATCACCTTCCATATGGGTGTCCATGTTAAATTTTTCTATGTATTGAATAACCATTTTGGACGTTCATCTAGTGGAATTTTTCTAAGTGTTGGACTACAGGAAAGGGTACAGTCTGTATGGTACGTAACAGACCGTACCACCCCTCTTTGAGACTTTAACTTCAATTTTTCTACTCATTTCAGTAATGGCATTTTCATAATTATGGTTTATCCTGAGGGTATTTTGTGATCTTCTGTACCACCTAAAGAATTTCAAATGGCCTATACATTGTTTCTTTCATTTAAGTTTACTCTAACACATAGAATTCTCTCAAGTCACTCTTAAGAACTCTCTCAAAAGGACTCTTGTTAAAAACTAAGCTTGGGAATCAAGGGAAGACTCTTTCTTCATCAAATTTCTTCTTGAATCTTCTTTGTTAGCTAAGGTATGTGGTATTGATTCTTGGTCCCCTTCAACAAAGAAGACCCAAGCTCTTTTACACTAAATTCAATGGAAGTTTGCTAACTTTAAATATGATTTTTCAATATTATAGCTTATTAAATTTAATTGATGTATTAGATATGTTTTATTGTTGACTTTAAAGTGATTTAATCCCTAAAATGGTGAATTACGTTGATGTTATGAATGTGCATGTCCCCTTAAGGCGTGATTTGTGCATGGGTAATCTATAATATGGTTTGATTGTGCATCTTACTAGTCACTTTACTTGAATTCCATAATGTATTATTGATTTAAGTTTAAGTTTCTATTACCCATGCTATTCTCATCTCATTCATAGTATAAACATTCTTGAGCATTGGATTTATTAGAATTATAAAGTGGGTTAAGCCCAATTATTTTGATAAGATATTGATTATGATAAGAATTTGATCACATAACTGTCTAGTGTTATTGAATCTTTGAGCATATTTGGTGCTTGCACCGTATTTTCATGTGCATGAACTATTCCTATGTATGAGAAGCATGATTCTGAACTATGATTTGGCTTTGGGGTCCAAGTATGAATGATTATGAAGAATGTTTGACTTTTAAGCCTAATTGTGCATTGAAAGGATTTAAAATGACTACTGCCTCTTTTGAAAATATATATATATGTCAAAGTATTCTCATGGGATGTTTTGACTTAGCACTGATGGATTGGGGGCATCAGAGCTATTCCGAAGGGTCTTGAACTATGTGTCAGCATAGGAATGGTAGTCATTACCAAAATAACTAGATCGTAAGGGGTGATTATTCATTTATTGATATTATATGTTATTGGAAGTCCTTTTAAAATGACTGGGTCACAAGGAAGGTGTCCATCCACTGAAATGACTTGGTCGTAAGGCGTGATGTACATTATCCTTAGCAAGTAATCTTCTCCTACTGATGGGAAGTCTTCATCATACTAATTAAATTTATAGCTCATATGAGTTTGATTTGTCGGTTATAATTCATCCTCACTATGTATGAGTATTTTTGCATTTCATGCATCATTGGTTTCATGGCATATTGTATACTTTATCTCTTGCTATATATCTCTATCTATATATATGTCGTTATCATCTAACATTGAATGCAGGTTTGATATGTCATGTGCATTGAATGATCGCATATTTAGTACACACAAACATACTAATGCATACTTTTTGCCTACATGATCGAACCATTTAAGGACCAAGGACTACCTTCATCCACCATACGACAGCTAGTTTGTATCTTAAGATTGTTTGTTATGGTGTATCTTATCTTCCAAGGACCAGCCACCATTCCTCTACCTATGATGCTTTTGTTTATGTTATTTACTTTGACGGTGAGCTCGGGGTATGTCTTAACCCCCCCTCCTATCTTATGACTATAGGCATTCATGGACATTTTGTAAACTCATTTACGTTTATATGCTAAGTGTTGTATTTGGAGATTATGTCCATGGATATGGCTACCTATTGGTTATTGTTATGAGGATTGCCTATGAGTATTATGATATCTTTATATGTTATGATGTGAAAGATCCTTAGTCTTGAATTTCCCTTTAGTATTTATGTGCTACTTGTTTTGTTGATCCATGTTACTCCCTTTCCACATGACATCCCCATAGCGTGAGTCCTACTTCCCTGTCCCTTAGAACTATGTGTTTACTATTTCTATACTTTTCAATACAACTAGCATTAGCACAAAAGGGAATAAGGGATAGAGGAAAGCCTTTCATAGAATAATAACATATCGACTAAAGCTAAAAAAATAGATAGCATAATTACATCCGACAACACCTCTAATCATGTATGGAACAGGAACCAACAAATCTCCTGGGCTCACCCGCAAAAGATAGTATCCAAAAATGGACAAGATCTATAGAATGCATCAAAGTATATGGATATTGTCCCAAGAAGTGGAGAACTCACCAATACCAAATCTTAGCTCAAACCGTCTAGCCACGTGGAGGAGGAGGATTGAAAGAAACTCAGGTCTAAATGGTTAGATCATGTAGGCAAGAGTATACGTTAGTACTTGGAATTTAATAATTATGCGGGGTGTAAATGCAATGAGGAACATAATTTTCAATATGCATAATCATAATTAATCGATATCAACTCAGTATGTGATTGATGTACTGTCAAAATACAACACCTTTGATACCTAATCTTGGGATTTCCTCTGTTCTCAATGCAATATTTATGGTTTTTATAGGAAAAATAGGTTGGCACAATTTTGGAAAAAGTTGCAAGTTTTGCTAGTTTTTGAAGATATACGCGACCCTTCACAAGTCGTAGCTTAGTCTACTGAGGTATGAGTTGTTGAGGTGGTCATATAAGATTTCTAGTACTGAAGCAAAAATTGATGTTCAGTCATACGAAACCCCGTTACAAGTCAGAGGTCATTCTACGAGCCGTATTGGGATGTTTCGTAGGAATTTCCAGTGTTCTCCAGTGTTGGAACATGTGATGCGGACGTGGACTATGAGAGGATGATACGAATCATAGATCAGACTATGACTCATGAATATTTTCTATAGCAGTAAAGTCCAAGAAACTTTATACGACAGATCGATAATGACTCGTGGACCTAGTTACGATTCATAACTGCAAGTCGTAGGGCGCGCCAACCAGTTTTTCTAATTAATTCAGGAACTTATTTGTAAATACTATAAATAGCAAAACATTAGGTCATTAAGTGTCGTTTTTGATTGTTTTTCATAGTGAATAACTGACATAGAGTAGGGAGTACAAAAATTAGAGCATTTTTAGGGTTTTAGTTTTGGAGACTAAATTTTGGAGAAGACATTCACTTATGGATTCAAGTCATCTTTTAATCTTGTGATTCTCAATACAAATTGGATTTTCTTGTTCTTCAATCATTTCGGGTAAGTGTTTTAACATGTCTTCTCTATTCATTATTTATTTATTTTCCCAAAATATGAGTAGCTAAACCCACAACTTGGGGTTGTGGGAACTGAGGATCGAACCAAAATATTTGCAATTCTTAGAATGGGTAGTTGCATGTATTAATCATTTCTCTTCATTTTACATGTTTTATAGTGGTGGCCAACATTAGAACTCACCTATAGTTACTTTCCCAATCCATATGGTAATGAATAGAAAAAGTGATTAATTAACAGGATTCAATGATGTGTTCTCGTCTAATCAAGCAAACTAGAGTAAGGCAAAGTTGATTAGAACTATGGGTAATGGTTAGTACAACACACTATGGAGATGGGCCAAGTTTCATAGTAAATTTCGATTTTCACCTTGACCAAAGGGTTGGAAGAACCTAAAATACCAACCTGTATGTGATATTCTAATTGAGAATTATGATATCCAGGGATATAAAGTTAGAGAATCATGGGAAACACAATATCCAAGTTACTTTTCATTATTGATTGTCTTCCATTTTAGTTGTCAATATCTTGTCAATCATTGCAACCCCCCCCCTTTGGGAATTGAGTTAGTTAATTCTTCAATTGATTATTGATGAATCAATTTGGAAAGTCCCATATTCCCTGTGGGATTCGACCCTGACCTTTGTTAGGTTTATTACTGAGATGATCGCTTTGGCTTTAAATAAGAGGTCTATCTTGAGTGTGATCAAAGAAATGGTGTCATTGCTAGGGAATACAGTGAGAATTTGATTAGATTCACTAGTATTATAACTTGAGTGTGAATTTTTTAATTACCTTGTATTTTACTTTTGTCTTTGTTTGTTTTGTTTTTGCAGGGTATATACGTGTTGTATGCCCAATACAAGGAGTCAAGGCATTTCCTTAGCTCTGATTGCTTTAGGATCCAACGGGTTACAAGAAAAATGGCTCAAGAAAATACTAATATCATGGTTAATGAAGCTATGAATTGGAATGTTGATATTCATGAGATGGATTATAATCCACCACCATTGGAGAACAGGACACAACCTAGGGACTTCAATAAGAATGCTTATAGATGGAATCAATATAGATTAAATCCCATAGTCGTGGATGTAATGGGAGTTATAGTGTCGCCACCACTATCGGCCGACAGTAAGTTCATAGTTTCAAGTGGATTGCTTCAAATGCTTCAAAATTATGGTTAGTTTGCAGGCCTAGCTTTCGAGGATATGCATAGCTATTTGCATAATTTAGCTTTCATTTGCAAAAGTGTGAAAGGGACACAAAATCTTTCCATGGATGATGTGGGATTCCCCGCATTTCCATTATCTCGTACTGGCAATGCAATGGTGTGGTTATCTGAGGTCCCACAAAGTTCGATCACCAGTTGGGCAGATTTTTACGTAAGGCCTTTTTTGAAAGGTACTTCCTGAGGTCAAATAAGCTCAAATTAAAAGATTAAATCAACAATTATGAGCAATTACCTAGTGATTCAATTAGTACAACGTGGGAGAGATTTATAAAGTGCTTGAGAAGCATCCCAAAGCACAAAATTATTGACGATGCCTTGGTAGAGATCTTCTACCATACCCTCATTAAAAATATTCAAGCTTGTGCCAATACTATAATGGGGGGGGGGGGCATGTTCCAAATCAATCATTTAAAAGGATCATCGAAATAGTGGAACAAGTGGTCAAAACCAACCATAAATAGGGGTAAAGAGAAATAACTTCTACAAAGAATTCTTTTGTCATGAATATGGGTTCAGAGCAAGCTAAGATCAACGAGGAGCTTATGCAATAACTTGGCCAAATTCAAACTGGTATGGAGGTTATGATGAAACAAAATCAATAAAGAGTGCATGTCATTGTTCATTAACCTTCCCGAGCACCTATGTATGAAGAACCTTACTATGATGAGGATGTTTTCTTTGTGAGTGACCAATCTGTGAGTTTTTTGACAAATACCAATGGGTCCAATTTAGAATTTTTGTGTAAAGGATCTGAAAACAAAGGTCAGATCTATAATTGAGAGGGTGCTTATAAAGATAACTGAGGTGGTTATCATGAGAGAAAAAGGGTTCTCGAAGCCGAGTGGGGTGGAAGAGATGATTTTAGAAATGGTGCATATGTTCCTCCACATAATCATGATGCCAAGGCAAGCAATTCAAGTATTGAAGAAATGTTTGACCGATTGTTGAAAAAAGTGGAGACCTAAGATGAAACTCTACGAGGAGTGAAATTCATATTTCATGTATAAATGAAAATATAGTGTCTCATTCGGTGGCCATTAAGAAACTTGAGGAACAATTCTGTCAATCATCCACTCAATTGAATCAACGTCAGAAAGGTACATTGACAAGCAATACAGTTCAAAACCCAAGGAATGAGGGGCATTTTATGGCAGTTATGACTAGGGAGGTAAGAGTACCATTAATCCTCCTATGCTGGTAGGATTGGATGATGTGCATGAAAAGATAGTTGTAGAGAAGGTTGTGAATAATGGAGAGGATTGCGTCAGAGATGGGGTAAGCAGTGAATTAGTTATGTAGCCAAAGAAGTATAAGACCGTCCTAAGGCCACCTCCTCCCTTTCCCCAAAGACTCAAACAAAAGGAAGAGGATGGCAAGTTTAAATATTTCCTCTCCATGTTGAAGCAACTCTCAGTCAACATCCCTTAGATCGAATCATTAGATAAAATGCCTGGTTATGCTAAATATATGAAGGATTCGGTGACTAAGAAGCGCAAGGTAAGCCAAGAGCTTTCTCAAGAGCTCTAACATTATAGTGCCATAACCAATACATCCTTAGTTCAGAAAAGAAAAAACCCAGGTGCATTCATCATTCCTTGTACCATTGGTCATATAGAGTTTGCAAGGGCTTTTTGTGATGTGGGGGCTAATATAAACTTAATGCCTCTTGCGATTTCTAAAAAGCTTGGTTTAGGTTCTCCAACTCTTATGAAAATGAGGTTGTTAATGGCAGATAGAACCATTAAGAAACCATAGGGAATACTTTATGATATATTGGTCAAAGTTTACTAATTCATATTGCCATCGAATTTTGTGATTCTTGATTGTGAAGTTGATTTTAAGGTCCCAATTATCCTGGAAAGACAATTTCTGGCCATAGGGAGAGCTCCAGTGGATATGGATTCTGATCAACTTAGGTTTAGGGTGAATGATGAAGAAATGAGGTTTACGCAATTGAGGAATTCTGAGTACTCAAGATGTGTAAGTCGAGCCACCATGATAAATCAGGTACTACTTGGGAGGCAACCCACTTAGTTTCGATGTTTACTTTTAGTTTTTGAATTCTGAGTTGATTGTTTGTTTGTGTTTTAATTATTATTTCTTGACATTGGGTTTGTTGCATATAGGGTGCAAGTGCATTTTATGAAGAGCACATAGGTTTAGGAAAAAATTGTAGAGTTAGCTGAGAATTGCATTTGGTGCAGTCTCAACGACCACGCTTACGAATCGTATTACACTGTACAACACATAATCCTATCTCATAGAGAATTGCAGTTAGTAGGTTAAGTGTGCATTCCATCCACAAGCCAACTTTATGACTTGTAGACCAATTTACGAGCCGTGAATGGAGTTTATGGAACCTAGGTACATTTCTAAATTTTTCTAAGTGTTAAGTGGTCTACGAGACTAGGGCTTACGAGTCGTAGACCAAGCTATGACTCGTAGTCGGGGTTCCATACACCCGACCAGTGAATTTAAATTGTTGACCCGATAAATTATAAAAGGGGATCAAAATTAATTTGACCCCATTCATTACCCTAGTTAACGAAAAATTTCTCCAATCTTTTCTCCCATTAATTCCGATCGTCTTCTCCGGTAATAGTAACCTATTTTCGGCAAGAGAATTCGGCAACTAGGGTTTCTTCATCATTCATTTTCTCTTTCTTCCTCAAGCTCATCTACGTGTTTTGTAAGTTTCTTGCTTTAGTTTTAATTCCAAATTATACCTTGTTTTTGAAAGCTTGAGTTGATGAATATGAATAAGTTGGTCTTTAGGCATTCAATTATTGCTTGAATAAGAGCTGTAAATGAGAGACTAGGGTTGCCATAAATCGAACTGATTGTTTATGCCATAATTCAAGTTCTATATAATTGATATTATAATTGAATGCCCATGATATCATGCTTCTTGTTTCATGAAATGGTTATTGTTGGTTTTTAAGTGTAAATTGA
This sequence comes from Solanum clarkiae, assembly GCA_011800125.2. Classification (NCBI taxonomy): domain Eukaryota; kingdom Viridiplantae; phylum Streptophyta; class Magnoliopsida; order Solanales; family Solanaceae; genus Solanum; species Solanum clarkiae. The sequence goes on along the minus strand of JAABOM020065513.1, from coordinate 31,062 downwards.
TTATCAATTGCAAAGGAGTATGATTGTGTGTGAGCGATATTGATTTAGCCGGAGTCATAGGGTAATTAATTCTTGTTACATTGTTGAACTATACCCTAAGTGCATTTGAATGTAATTGCCTAATTGTTGTGTATGATTTTGGGGTAGTGCTATAAAACCTCTTCGATTGGGTGATTTGTTTTGAAATCATGTTTAGGCTATGGGTTATTTTGTGCTTAACTTATGGGTGTTCATATACATGATTTTATGTTGATAGGATAATAATTGAATTATTTGTAGGGTCTGTGTGATGAATTAAGGTATATTAGGTACCTTGAAATTATTGTTCACCAAATTTTTTACGACTGGTAGATGCGTCTATGAGTCGTATTTTCCTATCGTGGCAATTACTAATGATTTGATTTCCTGAGTATGCATCATATGAGACCTTCTACATGTTGTAGATTTGTCTCGCAGACTCTTGCTTGTTTTAATTCTTCTTTCTAGAACTTTATATGAAAAATCAGTTCATGGCTCGTAATCCAAGTTACTAGTCGTACCTGTGTCTCGAATAAAATTCCAATGGTCAATATTGTTATGCACTCCTGGTTTACAAGATCACTATACGACTCACAGTTCCCACTATGACTCGTATCTGGTTCTTGTAGGACCTGCCTGCAACTGATCCAATCCATTCTTCTTATTTTCCACTTGTTGATTGTTAAGGCTTATGGTACTACATTTGTGTTTATTCTTCAGGTATCATGGCAACCAAAAGGGAATCACTCAAAAATTGAGGCTTTTAAGAGGAATCCCATTGACAAGCATTCTGATACAGAGCATTCGGGTGACGAGCAGACCCAATTAAGTGGGTTATTGGAAAATCTCAATATGTGTAAAGACCTAGAGGCTGGGGTGCCTTAGACTAAAGCTGCAATCAAGGATGCCCCGACTCAAGTTCAAGATGATAGTCTTTCCCATTCTGATTAGGAAGCCAGTGGTGATGAGTTTTGTAGTGGTACACCCAGATGACTCCTTAAGAAATGAAGTCTAGTTCAGAGAAGGGCTCCCAGGAAAGAGGATATGCCTAGTACTCTGTTTCCCCATGACGTTCTTCAACAACATATCCGGATGCTAACTAGTGGGATATCGAGGGCATGGAGGCAATATTGACATTGCTTTACAGCTAAAGAGGCAAGGCAAGACCATATAATCGATATATGAGGAGCCTTGGGTGATTGCAGATAAATTGAGTTGTGTCCCAGATCTGTAGGACAAAATGACACGATACAAGTTCGACTAGTTAATGGATAAGTTTGGATGATATATCTCAGTTTTGGTATGGGAGTTCTACGTAGCTTACACAACCACTATTCTCTATGATCTTCCCAAGGGTAAGAGACCTGTCACACATTCGAGATTGAGAGAGGTACATTTAAGAGGGCAGCGACTCAATATTTTGGAGGAAATGATCTGTCATGTACTATTTGGTCCCACGTACCAAGCCCCAAGCTTGACAGCTGAGTTTGATCATAGATTGGGGCAGGCCAAAAATTTATTATTCATGAAGGATTCGGTACATAGGACATCACTACTTAGATGGGTGGCCATTCATATTGCTGAGGGAGGTCCAAAGCCTGCTTGGGTCACCACCCATATAGAGCCTATTGTCAAGGCTTCCCTTTCTTTTCCTGCCAAGTTTTTGTAGGCCATCGTTAGACTTTTGCATCTGTCCTATACTAGCAGATGACACACTCACACTGGAGCGAGCGGTACTGGTAGCTAGCAGTATAGCCGGCTACGAGATTGATTGGGCCTGAATGATAACAGAGCAGATTCATAAGTTAGAGTTCAAGAGGTCCACTTCGATTCCATTTCCAGCCTTTATCTATAGACTCTGTATAGAGTCAAAGGTACTGATATGACTCAATCATGACTAGCTGTTATCGGCCGTGCACACTCTAGATCCCATCCTGATAAAGGCTGATGAGAACCCTGTGGCATTTCAGATGATGCAACCTCCTCCTATGCTTGAGATATTTGCTTGAAAGCCACCATAGGAGGGTTTGACGATGGCCTCTACTACTATTACTATAATTGCTACGACTGATGAGAGACGTCAGGAGACTAAGGCAGTCGATATTGAGAAGGGTCCTACTATAACTACTGTACCAGGGGCCACCACATCATAAACTTCAACATTGGGCATGGTTTATGTATTTGTTATATCTATCCAGGACATGGCATAGCGATTATCACGTGCTGAGGTTCAGTTAACTCAGCTTATTCAACAGCTCAAGCCTTGGGTACGGCAGACTTGTGGATTCAAAGAAGCAATGTCGAGTATTCGCCCTATCTACTATTGAGAACTGTGTATATGAAGAGGATGCATGTATTGATACCCTGAAGGAATAGGTGTAGAAGAGGTTAGCCGAGGCCCAGCCATCAAATCTATTAGCCATACTAGAGGAGATAGAAAAACTTAGGGCTGACATGACAGCTTCACTAGCGGCGCCAGTTATAATTCCAGATGCTACACCTTCAGAGCCGCTATTTGATCTATTTTCCTCGGAGGATCCCACATAGCCTTCCCTCAAAAATATACCCCTTATGGAGGGTGATTAGATAGATGAGAAGCATGTTCATTAGAAGATCTCCGAGGATGATGATGAGGATGAAGAGGATGAACGCGGGCTGGCATTACGAATATCGAGGCGAGATGAGGACCCGAGGCTAACCCAGGAGCGTTATAGAGCAATGGGTATTGGCCTATCTAGACAAAGTCAGCTACTGCACAGACTACCTTACAGGAGAGATATGACTAGATGCTGCCCAAGACTGGTGCTTAGGCACCGAGATATGTTTTTGACCCCTTGTATTTACTTTGCTTTTGTTTTCTTCATTGAGGACAATGAACAAATGTTTTCCATGGGGTATGGGCAGTTATGGACCTTAGTGGAGTCTGAGTAGCTTATGGTCCATACCTACCCCAAATTTTGATCCCTAGATTTTTTTACCTGTTTTCTTTTTCCTCATGGATATTTAATTATTATTAAACTAACATGTTTAGGATGGATAGATAATATTTTTAGCATATAATACTTGAACTTATGGCATGTACCATGTTTAGATGATTATTTTGAAGTATTTTGAAAATTGGTACCTATTAAAATTATTTTTGATTAGTAGTTAACTGGCAATTATGAACTTTTTTGAATGATTTGGCAATATCTATTCTGATAAAATGAAGGCAATTGAGATATGAAGCATGATCTGTGAGTTTTTGTTGATGATTTGTGCAATGCCATGTGTATGTGAGCTTATATTGCTAGATTCATGCATTTTTGTGCTAATTTAGAACTTTCCCTGTTACTTTAAGTTGGATTGTAGATTGAATGTATTAGGAAGGGATCTCTGGCTTCTGTTCTTTAAAGTAGCCCACTTTAGCCTAAAAATGACCAACAAAATAAAATTTTATCCCTTGTTACAAATATTTCAGCCTTGCATGTCCCATTTCTCTCTTAACACATAATTAGCCTAACCTTGTCTAGTGAAATACCTTGAAATTGGCCTAGATCTGTCCTTAAGCATTGTGAACCTTGAATTAGTCAAAAATCCTAAGTTGAGGGTAGTTACCAAAAGGCCCTAGTTTGGGGATTAGATATTGTGTGCTCTAACATAGGTCAAAAGCCAAAGTTGAGGGTGGCTAGTATAGGGGTAAAATGGCAAAAATGAGGTGGTGAGTAGGAAATGAGAAAGAGAAGAAAATCATGTATCAAGTGAAAAAAAAAGAGAAAAAGATGCCTTAGATTGAGTTGATAAAGCAAAAGGAAGTGCAAAAATGAGGCAAAAGCTAAAAAATGAAAAGAAAGCACTCCAAAAATCTTGAATGTGAAGAAAAAGGGAGAATAAGGTGGAAATGATTGAGTTGGTGGGTGAAATGATGAAATACATGGATAGTTTTTAGTCACTATTTATGCAAAATGCCATACTATATCCCCATGAGACTATGTTACAAGCCTAGAAAGTTCTAAGTGATCCTAGTCCAGTTAGTTGAAAGTCTAGGTCATGATTAAATGGGCAAGCTTACGGTATTATACATAATGCATGAACGTTCTTTATGAGAATGAGTGGCTTGCTTAGTCCCTAGACTGAAATTGTATTCACTATTGAGTGTTTAAATGAAACTTCTTTTTATGAGGGCATGTGCATTGCATTGCAAATATTTAACTTATTCAGTGATTGTGTATTGTCAATATTCCTGTGCTTTTCATTGTTGTGTCGTCAAATACATCAAGGTGTCTTAGTTTGCTAAATAGCTATCCAATCTAGTTTTTAAAAGTTAGTGTGGGTACCTGAGTTGGAATTGAGTATGATATTTGTCATTGGGTTGATATCTGTGTGTTGTTATATTGTCTATGTAGATTGAGTCACTGCTCGAAGGCAAGCAACATTCTAAGTTGAAGGTATTGATGTGATTTCAAAACACAATACCTTTGATGCTTAAACTTGGGATTTGGTATGTTCTCAACGCGACTTTTACGGTTTTTATGTGCTTTTGTGTTTGTTTTTACAAGAAAAGCAGATTTGCATAATTCTGGAAAAAGTTCTAGGTTTTGCTGGTTTTTGAAGATATACGAGACCCTCCATGAGTTGTAGCAGCTCTGTCTATGAGTTTCAGAAGTGATCTCATAGAGATTTCAGGTGCTGAAGCAAAATTTGAAGTTCAGCCACACGAAACCCCATTACGAGTCATAGGCCATTCTACTAGTCGTATTGGGATGCTTTGAAGGAATTTTTGGTGTTCTCCATTGTTGGACCAAGTGATGCAGACATAGATTACGAGAGGACGATATGTGTTATAGATCAGACTATCACTAGTGAAGATGTTCCACAGTAGTGAAGTCCATGATCTAAGAAGCTGAACAAGAAAGCCCAATTACGACTCGTGACCCTAGTTATAGTCGTACCTACAAGTCATAGGGAACACCGACTAATTTTTCTAATTATTTTAGGGACTTATTTGTAAATACTATAAATTGTAAATATTAGGTCATTAGGCAAAGTTTTTGATAGTTTTTAATACAGAACAACAACCATAGAGTAGCGAGCATGAAAATTAGAGCATTTATAGGGTTTTAGTCTTGGAGACTTAGTTTTGAAGAAGAGATTCACTTGTGGATCCAAGTCGTCTTTTAATCTTATGATTCTCAATACAAATTGGGTTTTCTTGTTCTTCAATCTTTTTTGAAAAAGTGATTAACATGTCTTCTCCATTCACTATTTATTTATTTGCCCAAAATATGAGTAGATAAACCCACAACTTGGGTTTTGAGAACCATGACGATCTAACCAAATAAACTCGAATTATTTGCAATTATTAGAATAGTTATTTGCATGTATTAATCATTTCTCTTTATTTTGCATGATTTCCAGTGGTGGACAACATTAGAACTCTCCTTGTGAGACCTTTCCAAAATAGGTGGTAATTAACAGGAAAAGATATTGATTAATAGGATTTAACGATGTGTTTAAATCTAATCAACCAAACTAGACCAAGGGGAGGTTGACTAGGACTATGGGTAATGGTAAGTATAGCACACTATGGAGATGGTCCAAGTCCCATAGTGAAATTCGACACCCTTCATTTTTAACCAAAGGGTTGGAGGAATGTCATGACCCAAGACTAGGGCCTAGACGCGACACAATAAATGGGGAACCCGAAGGGACACCAATCAAGCCACTTAACATATCATTACACAACCTTGGTTGCGGAAGCAATAAAACAACAATAAGAGATAGTAAAAAGGGAATGTGCGGCTAAGGGACATCTTTCATATCATAAAATATCATAGTGTCAAAGAGAGTCAAGGCTCATAGCATTATTACGTAACTTGTCCAACAACACCTCTAAACATAGAACTTAGTGGGGGCCAAGACAAGCAACAAGGATCACCCTCATAGTCAAAGCATACAATAAATAAAAAAGAATCTATACATAGCATAAATCAAGAGAACTACATCCTAGAAGTTGAGGACTCATCAACTTACCTTCAAAGATTTCACACTAGCCACGTGGAGGAGGAGGATGGTCAAGTGGGGCTCTGATTCCTACATGATAACATCATGTAGGCATAGAGTATGCCTTAGTACGTTTGAATATACTAAGTATGTAGGATGTAATGCAACAAAAGATAGGCAACATACTCGAAATGCATATTTACGCAATAAATTAGCATATAGCAACATGGCATGCATGAATCATGCTTGTAGTAAATCATACTTAACAGGACATATTACATGTGTAGGAAGAGACCATCAATAGTAACCAAGGCCTACTACCTCCTTGGCGAGGCAATTGAGGTACAAACCCCTCAACATGGTTGCACAGGCCTACTACCTCCCAAGCGAGGCAATTGAGGTACAAAACCCCCCAACATGGTTGCACGGGCCTACTACCTCCCAAGAGAGGAAATTGAGGTACATAACCCCCCCAACATAGTAGTTCAGACCTATTACCTCCCGAACAAGGCAATTAATCAACTTCTAACACTGTAGATACTTTTCATGAAATCAACACATTTATACCCATCCTTTCATCATCATAAAGTCATACAAGTCATAGGCCATGCAATATAACATCAATGGCTCCAGAAACCTAAACCGGACATTTTATCAAATACTTGGAGAGTGTCTAATGCTAGTGTAAAACTATGCAATTAAATAGTGAAATCATTCAAGAAATCTTAAAGTTAATCATCTCACCAATACTTAGTAACACCATAATACAATATACTTCAAAACCCTTCATCAAATCTCAAGATAAATCAAAGATCCATAGTTCAAAACAAGCAAAAACGGTCACACTTTAACAAAATCCCAATAATTTAGAGTCAAATTCAAAATAGAATGCCCATAAGTAAAATCAACTTAGAAACCAGAAATTTGTGTACAAAGGAATCTTGGGTACCATGGGTGAAAGGACCCAATGGTTGAAACCCATATACTTTGACTTTGGAGAATTTTTAATGAAGATTGGAAATGGAGACTTGAAGCTTGAGTGAAATCCTTAAGATCCAAATGAGTTTTGGGACTTGAAATTTAGGGTGAAATATTTGTCTAAGTGTTTAGGAAAGTATTAGAGAATTTCTTGTATGATATGAAGGTGAAGTATGGCTATGTATAGGTATTTTTATGCATGAGAAGGCTTAGGCCTAAGACCCAAAAGCCTTTGACTGAGGTAAAAACCACTGGAAACAAAATACACATCTCTGCATCTGGTCGATGACGCGAACCTATTGCGAAGGGCACTTTTACACTGGTCTGCGATGGTTGCACGTTGCAGTATCAATGTGGATTGCCACTGTTTTGCACAAACTTTAGAAAATTAAATTCTGCTATGGTTGCTATAAAATTTGGGTTAGACCCACTTTCCTTCAATTTTGCCCCGTGATCAAGAGTATGAAGTCGGATTTTTGATATCACACATGAGTTTTGAGGTATATGGAAATTACGATTTTGGACACTTCCGAGGCACATTTTCGGGCACATTTTGGGGTCATTTTGAAGAACATAATTTACTATCCTGCATGAGATATTCTAGTTGAAAATTGTGATATCTGGGGATGTCGAGTTAGAGAATCATGGGGAACACAATACCCAATTTCTTCTCTATTATTGATTCTCTTCCATTTTAGTTAGTTTAGTTTAATCTCTTATTAATAAATGCAAACCCCACCCCCTCCTTCTTGGAAATTGAGTTAGTTAATTCTCGAATGATGATTGGTTAAATGATTTGGAATATCCCGTATTCCCTATGTGATTTGACCCTAACCCTTTTTAGGTTTATTAGTTTGACAATCGCTTTGACTTCAAAAGAGAGGTGTATCTTGAGCGTGATCAGTCATGCATGCTCAATGTCATGGTTATATGTACATAATGAGTCACTAAGTCATATAACATAGCATACATATACGTGAAAGGACCATAACCAACATTTATGACCAAGCGAAGTACTTCTTGGAATTTCTATGTTCACTCCACGCTGGACTAGGAGTCGTGTACTTTGCAAGGGTAAAACAAATATTCACCTTACGAGAACTCCACCCTTATCAAAGCATGCTTCATAATCACCTTATGGGAACACCACCCATTTCAACATAAACACCTTACTAAACCTTACGGGAACTCCATCTTTTTAGTATTTGATTCACATGTGATGTACAGTAAAACTACCCTTTTTTGATCAATCATGCAAGTTAAGCTATATAGATTAATTAGCTAATTTATAAACCTACGGGGCAATATAGTTATGGGATAATGGTTATCTACCAAGGTACATTCGGTGCTGGGTCATAATCCCAAGTAATACTGAAATCATACTTATAGCCAACATATCCCAAACATCACAATATCATAGTATTTTTATAGGGTAGTTCATCAAAATCCAAGCTTCGTAACATCAATATAGGGCTTCGTAGCTTTCATAACTTTTGAAATGCATTCATTGTTTCATAACATACATAATAGCCCTTTAATTCATAGCATTCATGATTTCACATACCTTGCCATAAGGCCTTCACATTCATTGAAGCTTTGTATACATATTTATTCAAATCATGATTGATTCATGTACAAACTTTAAAACTATGCAAATCATGAATAAATGCCATGAGAGTTATAAAATGGAATCAATTATTCATTATACAAAGAACCCACAAAAGCATAGTAAAACGTGGTTAGGGTATCATCAAATCCTCATATAAATAATAGATTTCACTTGGCCTTTCAATTCTTAATCATAATAAAAGGTATATAAATATAAAATACTTTATATTATCCTCATACAAAGGTTTCATAAAATCAACATACAATTTCATAACTTGGCAAAGCATAAAGGAGAAGAGGAATGAGCTTGTTTCATAACTTGGGATAGCATAAAGGGGAAGAGGAATGAGCTTGTGGAGGAAAGGCCTCCACAATCAAGAACCCACATATCTTAATGATTGAGATGGAAGAACTTTGGAAAGTTATAAGAAATTTAGAACCCTACCTTACACCTTATTTCTTGAAAGCTTGGGAAACTTGAGAGTGTTTTTGGAATTAGAGAATTTTATATTAGGATGGAATGGAGTAAATTAGGGTTATGAAGGCTGATAAAGGGTCCTTTGAAGGTCAAAACGACATAACATAGACATCAGACAATGGAAAGGTCTAATTTTCCCCTTTTAAAATTTTATCGGACATGGTCATGAAACCCCATTTATGGGCCATGGTCCATTCTATGGGTTGTAGGTAAGTTGATCCTCTGATGAAATTTCTAACTTTTAGAAACTTTTTCTATGATTCACATTCCATGACATGACTTATGGCTCGTAAGTAACTTATAGGTTTTCTGATAAGTCATACATGTCGCTTAAGAAAATATCATTTTCAGCAAGTTTAACCTTCAACCCATGAGCACTACTTACAGCCCGTGGAACTTTTTATCACTCATAAAACCCCTCATAACAACTGACACTCAGAAAATTTTAAGGACTCTTTTCTTGCACTTATTTTACTTCTCATAGGTTGGACCTTACAATGTAGTCAATTGTATTATTGAAATTGTTGCCTTCTTGTTTAATTGATTATGTAGTTTGTGATATAGTTTTCTAGTTGATTAGCCTTCACGAAAAATACTTAATAAATTAGTGAAAAAAATATCGATTATGAAGTTATATTCTTATCACCATAATAAAGTCTACAAAGTCATGAAAAATTTTTCAAAATCAAGGTGTTTTGCTTTATATAAAAGAAATTAAAATATGATGGTAGTAAAAGGGATCAATTTATAAATCAATTTTTAAAAACTATCAAATTCTACATCAATTGTAGTCAATTTTACCACATAAGAATTAACTCTACCTTTCCATAACTACCAGAAAATAGTTAACGTACGATAAATGTAATACTTATCCTATGCCCCTAGATACTTCAGAAATGAAAAATATATATAAAAAATCATCTTCAAATATCACAAATGAAAAAAATAATGCAATTACAACATCTCAAACATGTCATTTATTTAGCATAACAACATTCAAAATACTACAATTGCAGATACAAGACACATCAATAACCACGAATGTCAGAATACAACATATTGCTCAGAGGAATTTGAAATGTGTTGATTCTTTTTGTAATAATTTTAATATATCATGATACAAATCTAATGTAAGCCCCACAAGTTGGAAGAAATGAAAATGCAGAAAAATAATAGATTTGGGATTCTGCAAGTCAAAGTATGAGCCTTATCTATGGTTCATGATTCAATTCATAGGTCATAACAAGGCTCATAGTTTAGGGTCAAGGGAGTGAAAATTTGACTAGACATAGGTAGATTTTACGAGTTAGAAATTACAGTTCATAAATGGAACTACAAACTGTACAATGTGTTCATAGTTTAGGGTTGCAACTTTTAGTGGCCTAAGCTTGGGTAAACACAAAGTACGAAGGTCCTTTTATAAATGGATCATCGACGTGTGTTGTAGATTATGGATCTAAGTAGGTGCAAAATTTGAGTTTCTGCATCAGGAAATACGATTCAACAAAATGAGTTGTACTCTTGTTTACATTTGTAAAAGGGGTTAGTAGATCAACACCTAAAGTTGGAGATTTTCTAATATTGGGTAGTTCCACGATCATGGCTTACGATTCGTAAAACTTTATACAAGCCATAAAGTGAGCTCGTATATGGAGTTTCATAGACATATTTTAGAGATTTCAAGATGTAGCAGTACAAAACCAAAGTTGACAACTCATGTGTGTAACACCTCCTAAGTCGATTTAAAATGCCCTTATAGTAGAATACTTGAATAACATATTTTTCATATGTTTTCAAGAAAATCTGAGTTTGCATTCTTGTTCTAGAGGAAAAATTGTGTAGGAAAAACGTCTCTATTTTTAAGTCAATTATGTCAAATAATAATTTTTTTGCATAAAATTGTGCTTTCCAAAAGGGTATGTGACCTCTCTGCATCACGAAGAGGATTTATTTTAGTGTAAAAGTGACATATAGTCATTCCTATGTAAAAATGAACTTCAAAACCCTTTTCAACTAAACCTTTAATTTTAAGGACGATTTCTTTATTGGTACTTCTTAATCCTTATTAGAAGCCTGATTTGAGTTTAAAAATGTCAACTGTTATCTTGAATATGCATGAATGCCTTTTTAATGTTGATATTATGAAGTATTTATGATGATTGAGCTATGTCTGCTATCCTACAATGATTTCCTATGAAGATTTATGAATTTTGAGATAGTTTATATGATGTCCTAATTAGGAGTTTGATTATCATATGGGTGGGTTCTCTTGAATGGTTTCAATTGAACATATTTTACCTCTCTCATGCATATTACCCTTAAATATCATTATTTCAAGTTCATATGCATTAAATTCACCATGTTTTGACTAAGGTTATGTGATGAAGTACCTTTTGTTGATGAAAGGGTTATTTGAAAGAGATGGAAGTAAAGAAAATTATGATTGATAAGGGGTTATCAAGTATGTTATGAAACATGTTGAAATCGTGTGAAAACCATGCAATGTTGTGAATCTCTCTTTCTGACATTATGATGTTAAAAGATTTTAAAGTTCATGTGGACTAAATATGGATTATCATAATATGTTTTAAATTGATGATTTTCACTACAACTTTGCATGGATTTATTAAATTAGATGTTTTAAGTTGATTTTACACTTTAACCCATATAATCACCCTAGTCTATGTGGAACTATAATCATGGCCAATTGAGGACCTTATGCATGTTTTTCCATAAAGATGTACCAAGTTATAAAATGATGTTCCAATGAGTAATGATGGCTTCAGATGATCTTTATTTATTATCGACTTATGAAAGTTCCCAATGAACGAATGTTGATGGGTGATGATCTCCCATTTAGTTAATGAATGAATGATGTTGGTGGAGAATTTCTCATCTGAGAAATGATTAGCAAGCTATCCACATGAATTTTCATGATGTAAATGATATGACTCTATGACTTTTGATTTTCTACTCTTGTTAGAGCACTACCTAGTATCATGTTGGACTAGAGGATAATACCCATGTCCCAATACTATGTGCCACCATAGGTAAAAGGGTTAGAGGCAAATACCCATGTTTCTAAGAGGTGAGTACTCTAAAGATGAGGGATTGAGGTGAGAACCAGAGTCGTATAAGGTTTAGTGGATCCACTTAGGCATTAGGAGGTTCACCTTGGCAAAGTGACTTCCCTCTTTCTTCTGGTGTAGTGAAAATATCAGGCTCCATAGATTAGCTCACATGGTTTATGTTCTTTATGACCTCTCTCACTATGTTTTTTGAACTCCCCTAAGGACTATGGTATATTTTATTCTTGACCTAAGATGTTCTTACATATGCTTATCTTCTCCTCAGGTCCTAAGATGTCCTTTTATGATGATTTATGATGGTTCGTTTATATTATGCCCAAAGTTATTTATTACTATGGTGGGTATTTTAAGATTTACATAACTCATTATTTTTCAAGTTTCAAATGATTATCTCACAATTGTTTATGGTCCCTTTCAACTACTAATAATATTTCTCACAAAGGAACATGACTTTCTTTCCAAGTATGCATGGCGTTCTTCCTTATTATTTCTAATGTCTCATTATTAGTACGATGGTTCTTCATTTGAAGCAATGCATTATTATATGAAAGGTACTATAATTGTACTTATGCATAATGACCTACGTTCCTTGTTATTACATGTTTAAGTAGTTTTATACTGATCCAACCTAGAGGCCTAGTCGTCACACCGCGAATGATACACCAGAAGAAACCCCTTCCAAGTCATCTTAAATATCTTAAGCATTCATAAGCAAAAACATAAAGAACTGCAGAATTTAAAATGGGAAAGGGTTAATGGGTCTTTTTAAGACAGTGAAGCAACATTAAAAAGCATTAATAACCAAAATACAGTGAAGCAACATTAAAAAGCATTAATAACCAAAATATTGTCCGTAAGGCATACCGACTAAGACATCGATGGAAAAAATTGGTAACGGTCAGCTTCCGTCAAATTGAAAAGACTCCATAATAGATTAACATATAATGTAAAAGTTTCAAAGGTCCAACATCTATATCATTTAAAAAAAACACAAGCAATAAAGAAAAGTGGCAGAGTCCTGAACTAAGGGCTTACCACAAATAAAAATGCTAGTCTTGACACCAAGTACTAGCCACCAACCGGTGGAGAAGTACATGTCCCTACATTGGTAAATCATGCAGATGAAATATATGTTGGTACATTGATATGTATTAAGTATATGAGATACAAAGCATGCATGAAATTATAATGCCATCATTCATAAGTAAAACATGTATATAGATAAGATAGTAAAATTACTCAAAATAAACTTATACATGAACAAGAGATATAGCTCAATATGAACGAGAGTGAATGCATGAGAAATCATACATAATGAAATCATATCATATATTCATGAACTTGTGGGAAAAGATCTTAACCAATATATAAGACCATGTGAGCTACTAAATGGAATCCAACATAATCTCCTATGTTGGCAGAGGGAGACCACTTTCTTGGTGCAACTTCATCAACTTTGAATGCATCTTAAATAATATAAATAGTCTATGTGGAACCACTAGCCTAGCCTCCAGGGCTCCTATGGTATTAGAAAGTTAAGGACAATAAGATTTTTATCTTTAATGAGTCATGTCTCAACTAATGGAGTAATTCTCAATCTTAAGTCCACTCGGTGCTAAGTCATCCCACGAAATCTTAAAACATGCACTTAGTCAAATTTTGACACTTAGAATCATAAGTATCAATCATAGGATTAGCTCAAACTTACAAATCACCAGATAAAAATTGTCCTTTCATCTCGGGGACCTTCTTAAACATATTTAGGAAAATTGTCAATATATTTATATCTTTGACAAATCATAACTTTGAAACTCATCTTTAATGCGTTAATCATCATCCTAAATCATGAAAATATTTAATTTAAAACTAAGAGGGCTAGAATTTTAAATAGAACAATCATAAATCATGCAAAGTACGAGAATATACTCTTTTAAAGACAAATTAAACCATCCACACTTCAGCATTATCAAAATTCATCATTTGGGTCATCATGAATAACTTTAAAAACATGTATATACTTAACAAAATATCATAAGACATCATTAAGACCGTTTAATAACATAATATAACATGAAATCATCATAAGTATGTATTTTAACATGAAGGAACTTAAAGAATAGGTAAAATACAATATGAAGGTCTTTATGGGTGAAAGGATACCCATAAATCAAACTCATATACCTTTAAAGATTTGAGAAGAACAAATTTGAAGCCTTTGAGAATAAGTTCGTAACCCTAGTTTTGTCTGTCCCCTTTTTCTAGAGAGAATATTGTCTTAGGAATATTTAGGAATTGGAACAATAAAGAGAATGGCAGTTACTTAGGGTTTGGGATCTGATTTAAGGTCCTAAAGTTCACTAAAATCACTTAATTTAGGAATATGAATTGCAAAATATACAAAACTATCCCTCATTAAAACTGTCGAATTTATCCTATAAAATTTCGTTTATGGTCCGTAGATCAAGCAATGGATCACAGGTCCTGTTCGTCCTGTTAACTATTCCAAAATCCCTGAAACTGATTTTCTGAACTCAAAACCATGAAACCATATTATGGCCAGTCTATTGATCTATGGCTCGTGGTTGGACTCATAGAGTCCTTCCACACTTAGTCATTTTTCTAATTTTATCATACCCTATCCACGGAGGGGTTTTATGAGTTGTGCATTGTTATATAGGTCATGTTGTTAACTCATAGGTCACTTTTCAGCAAACTCCAAATTTTCTTCATGTTAAGGCCTTTATCCACAAACCTATCTATGATCCGTAAACCCTTTGATAGCCGTCAATGAGGGAGTAGGTTACCCCACACTTGGACACTTTTTTCCCTTTCTTAAGTCCATGTTTAATGACCAAACTTACATATGATAACCCTACCTATTGTCCATAAATCACCCTTTTACATTGACTTTAGGTCATTTTTCAGGCCAACTTTTCTGCACTCTTAGATTCCTAAACTAGAGGTTCTTACAAGTTTACTATGAAATCAAATAAGCATATGTTCTTTACTTTCAACATGTATTATGTTAAGTTCTATAGCTTAAGTGATATCTTAATGATCATGTTGTGCATTATCTCATGACTTATACTTTATCCATTGCATACAAACATATTAGTACATTGAAAGTACTAATACATACTCTATGTCTTCATGATTTGAGAATGTAAGGATTGCCGCTCCTCGACATCCTCCCCTTGGTTAGCTTTGGAACATGGAAGAACTTACTTGTGGTAAGTCCTCTAGTTTGAGGGAAATATCCATCTTCTATTTAGCTTGTTATGTTATGACATTAGTACTCTTATTGCTTTAATTCTTATTTTGAGGATGATTGTGGGATATGTCTTGGCCCCCATCCCACGTATAATTAGAGGTGTCGTTGGAAACTTATGTTATGTGATACTTACTATATATGGAGGCATATCCTTTAGTCTCTATCCCCTATATGATGTTATTTGATATTTCTGACGTGGATGAAAAGTGATGATCTTTCTAAGCCCATACTTTCACATAGCTTGAGTCCATGATCCCTCCCCTTCATCTTTTGTTTGTGATTAGATTATGGAAATTCCTATTTCCTTTCTATCCCCATAGCTTGAGTCCAAAGCCCCGATTTTTCTTAATTTTAAATTTTGTGATGCTTGATTTATATTTCCGCAACCAAGGATGTGATTACATATGCCATGAGGCTTGTTTGGGATTCCTTCGGGTCCCCCATTCGTTGTGTCGGACATAGGCCCTAGTCTTGGATCATGATATCATGGATCGATCTATGACCCATAGATGGGTCCCGATAGATTCTAATAAGGAACATTTTCAACATTTTCTAGAATTCTAAGCCTAAAAATACATCATTTTTATTCCTAAATGACTCCTTTTCAATTTATTACTATTCAAACCCTTCTCCTTTTAATTCATTCTCAAGTTAACCTAAGTGTAGGACCTCCCAAACATTCCCAAGTTTCTTCAAAGTATCCAGTGAAGGACTCAAGCTATGATTTCGGACTTCTTGCTTTCTTTTTAATGTTTTCCCCATCAATTTGTAGCTAAGGTATATGAGCTTGATTTGTGGATTCTTCAAGGTACCAAGTTAATGGCTCAATCTAGGATTGTGGATTTCTTGCTCCCATTTTAAATTTTCCCCCATTAATTTATAGCTAAGGTATGTGGGCTTTTATCCAAAAAGACAAAAGCAAATTTCCTACTTCCTTAGACTTCCACGTGTGGGAATTTTATGAAATGCATGGCGACACATTAAATATTAATACTATATATATTTTAAGTTCTATCACCTACATAAATATATGTTATGAAATATCATGAAGATGGCTGTTTTTACAAAATAAATTTCATGTCCATATGGCTAGGGTTTTAGAACCATTATGGTGGGTTATTTGAAAAAAGTTTTAACTGATTTGTTCCATGTATCTATGCATGAATCTCTCTCTATGCATGATTTTCAATGCTCTTATGCCTTAAATCACCAAGCATGTTGTCAAGTATTATGCCAAGTTCTATGAATAAGCATGCTAAAAATGATAAAGGATTTCACTATTTGTTATTAAGTTCATGAAAGGTCTGAAATGATCTACGAAACCTTTTTTAGGATATTTTATGATACACCTTCTCGTGAAAGGATAATTCTCACTTGAAGGGGTTATGAAGTAAATAAGCTATTTCTATCATGATATATTTATATTGTCAAGTTTATAATTGTATGATTTTGTTTAATCTGTGGGACTTGACTTAGAACTGAATGAGACTAAGGTGGGGGATTATACCTAAGGGTCTTTATAAAGCCTTAGCCTCATAGCTACATAGCATCGTAGGATTATGAATTAGCTAATAGATTCATATATAGTGCTATGTTATGACACCCACAAAGTGGGGTAAAGTCTATGTTGACTAGTAGACTACTCCTTCTCTTGTGTGAAGGCAACATCAAAATTTCATGTTTTAGCTCATATGGTCTTACTGTTGATTGAGGTCTCCTCCCATATATTTATGTACATAATTTATTATGAAGTTTATGTCTCTTCTAAACATGATTTCAGTAAGGCACTGAACATCCATTACATATTGAGTTTATTACATTTTTTATGATTATGCATCATGCTTATTATGATGTATGACTTTTTTGTTACATTGTCTCCCACATACTTAGTATATTCCATAGTACTAACACATATTTTTCCTATCCGGTATCACCATTTAGGGTCCAATGATCATTCTTTTTCTCACACTCACGGTTCACTATCAAATCGAAGACATTGTTTTATTGGTAAATCATTTGGTTCGAGGATGAGAACCCTTTCATCTAGCTTGTTATTCTAGACTATGACAATTCCATTTCACTTTATTTACACTTGAGGGTGAGCTCGGGACATGCCTGAGACCACTCTCTATCTATATTTTGAAGTATTTTCTAGATACTTGGGTATGCATGTATTTTCTATGACTTTATTTCATATGCTCCTGATGATTTTCCCTTACACCTTGTGCCTTTTTTCCGCTTGTTTTATATCTATACCAGTGATATGCTTAATACATGATATGAGGCATTTTGGGGGCCTAGGTATGGGCCACAACAACCTTGGTATTAGCATACTAGATTGTAAAATGGTCCTCAAATATCTAACTTACCGCATTGAATAGATCCTAGTTTATGGTAGTAAAGTGCACAATTACTATGAATAGGAGGGTATAAGGCGTTTAGGAAATGACTTACTTCTGTCATATTCCATGTCATTCCTTTGAACTTTTCCTATGATTTACTACTTCTAACAAATTATTCTTTTCATTTCTAGACCATGCCGATGACAAGGTGCCACCACAAATGGTTCCTATTGTTGATAAGGAAAAAGTTCCCCAGGTCTCACAAGTTTTCCAAGAAAATGGGATATTGTGCTAAATACCTGATGTCATCCCCTTGTTGGCATAGGTCGTAGCCAACAAAGTTGATCAAGAATCCCAAGCTCTTCATCATCCTACTCCAACCTTGAGGGTGAGATATTTCATTAGGATAAACCTTTTGAAATTTTATATCTTAAATGTAGAGGAAGACCCTATGATTTCAGTGACAAAGTATACAAACTCATAGCCATAATGGAGATGACTTCGGAAGAGAAAACAGAATTAGCAGTGTACCAACTCAAGGGCTTTGCACAAATATGGTTCACCTAATGGAAGATAGATAGGGTAGATGATGAAACGATTTCTCGGGAGAAATTAAAAAAAAGTCTTGTTCCTTGACTGCATCTTCCTTTTTCAGCTAATAGAGACCAAGATAATGAAATTTATGACTCTCAAGCAAGACTCCAAGAGTGAGAGGAAGTATTCCTTCATGTTCAAAAATCTCTAAAGGTATGCTCCTACCTTGGTCTTCATGTAAGTGAAACTCCCCAAAAACCCTCGAAAATGTGCCTTGAAAATGCCCATAATCGTAATTTCAATATATCTAAAAATTCATATGTGATATCAAAAATCTAATTTCATATTCTTTATCATGAAAAAAATTAAGTGTGAAGTTGGTATAACCCGAATTTTAAAGGAACCATAGCAAAAAATGAATTTTGCCAAAATTTCATTTCTAGTGAGGGTGCGCGTTCGCTCTGCGACGCGAAGCCGTTGTGGAGTAGTGTATTTTGTTGCTAGTTTTTTTGTTTCATCCTAAGGCTTTGGAGTCTTGGGCCTAAGCCTTCCTATGTGTAAAAACACCTATACTTAGTTATTTTTCAACCCTATATCATTTAAGACATTACCCGAAACCCTCTCTAACACTTAGCCAAATATTCCACTCAAATTCAAGTGTCCCAAACTCATTTCGGATCTCATAAAATTCATTGAAGCTTTAACTTCTCATTCAATTCTTCAATAAGAAAATCTCCAAAGTTGAGGCATGTAAATTTCATCCATTGGGTCCTTTCACGCATGGTACCCAATCTTCCTTTGTAAGTAAATTTCATGTTTTGAAGTTGATTTTTCTATGTTAATGTCTTATTATGAATTTGACTATGAACTTTGTCGGGATTTCATAAAATGTTCATCCGAGACAAGCGACGGGTTCTCTGTCCCTGCGGGGGCTGTTTAAGCATGTTTTGAGCTATGAATCTATAATCTACTATTAGATCTGATGAAGGGTTTTAATGTATCATGCATGAGGGTGTTACCAAGTGTTGATGGGTTGATTCACATTATGTTTTCTCACTTTTTTTCATTCTTGAATTGCATGATTTTGAACTAACATTACACTACCACCAAGTGTTTGATAAAATATCCGGTTAGAGATTCTTGAGTTATTGATGATCTATTGTATGACTTACGGTCAAGTGACTTTATGATAATTAAGGGAATGTATATGTGTATTAAATTCATGTAAAGTACTTATGGCATTGCAAGTGAATTGTTGGGCTCCCATGTTTGTTGTGTTCTTGGAAAAATAAGAAGTTTCTTCTTAATACTTGAATATGATGGTTTGCTGAGCTATTTTCATGACTTCTACCGAAAAGATTATATCATAGGGTATGGATATTCTATAAGATCAACCAAAAAGGCTATGTCGTAAGGTAAAATGACTCATGGCTCCTACTTTAAAGATTATATTGTAAGGTATAGACATCCTATAAGACCTGCTAGAAAGGTCATGTCATAAGGTACGATTCATGGTTCCTATCGAAAATATTATATCGTAAGGTAGAATAATCTACAGCTTCTACCTAAAAGATTATATCGTAAAGTAAGGGACGTCTTATGCTACTTACCTAAAAGACTATGTCGTAAGGTAGGGGTATTGGCAACACTCTTCGAAAAGGTTATATCGTAAGGCGAGTGGGTGGCTTTGTGACCCATGTCAAGCATGTTGTGTATGGTTCGAGCATGCATATATTTCACATTGAATTTACATTCCTCAATTATGACTAAGAATATTTTACTTCAAGCATTGATCATGCATGTCATACTGATATTACCCTATCTCTTGCTTACACTTATGCATTTTGATTATGCTATCTATCACTTGTTGTGTTGCATCCTACATACTTAGTACATTCAAACGTACTAATGCATACTCTATGCCTACATGATGTTATCATGTAGGAACTGGAGCCCCTTACGATTATCCTCCACATGGCTAAATTTGACATCTTGAAGATAAGCTTTGGTGAGTCCTCTAGATCGGGGGAACTAGCTATGCTACTCTTGCTTATGTTATTTCTTTATGATGAACTTTAGTACAATAAGGGTGAGCTCGAAAATTGTCTTGGCCCCCACCCAATCTATGCTATAGGTGTTGTTCAACAAGTGATGTAATTAAGCTATTGTGATGACTCTTGAGTGTCCTGTGTTTTATGCTATCAAAGACTTCCCTTAGTCCCTTTATCCTTATTTATATTCTTTTTTTGTTATTTAATTGTTTCTGCAACCAAGGATGCATAAATGATATGTTAAGAGGCTTGTTTTGGGACCCTTGGGGTTCCTATTCACCATGTCATGTCTACGCCCTAGGCTTAGGTCGTGACTGTAAGGACCCAAAATTTGTGTAACCTCAATAAAGCACAAAAATTTGGTTCCAAAAATGTCTAGACAAAGGTGACACTTCGTGGAAGCCTTCACGGTCCATATCATGCTATACGAACCGCGTAGAGCCTCCACGAAGTGCGCTTATGGGGTCAGAGGACCCCGATGTGGATATTAAGACTAAGACATACCACACATAGACCTCACACGGACTATGTGAGGCCATACGAACCGTGTGGTAGACCATATGGTAGCCTTGGTCTTGAAACTCCATAGTTTTGAGCCTAACTGTAGCTATGCCCACATATATCATCCGTATAGAGTGGTCTAGCCCGTATGGCCTCTCGTATGGGTTTTGGATTGAAATTATTCCAAGTATTGGATCACATCCTGGAACTTCGTCATGGAGAATTTTTTAAGTGGAGTGGTACAGAGGAGTACACGAACCGTATGGCTTGGTATGGTCCGTACCACCTTCCCTGTAGGGTGCCTATGTTGAATTTTCCTAAGTAAGGAATTATCAAGCTCTATGTTCACTTTTAAGTCCTCATTTCAAGCTTATTTATGTAGTTTAGGGTCATCATGTGCCTCTTTCATCAAGTCAAGTTCGAAGGAATTCCATTGACTAAGCTTTTCATAAAAACCCATAAAAGGGTTATATTTAAATTGTTATATCTTTTAGCACAAAATAAATTGGGTGGCCCACAACCTATAATATTGAAGCCCTTTGAATTATCTTTCCAATGCATCTGGTTTTACCCATTCGAATTTTGAACCAAGAAGTGATGACTTCAAGTGTTATTCTAAGACCTCAAAATGACCTAAACTCTATTCCTATCATCCAAATTCATCCTTACACTTAAAAATTCTCTCAAGACACTCTAAAAAAATGTCATGACTCACACTAGGGCCTAGATGTAACCCGGCGCATGGGAACCCTGAAGGAACCCCAAGCAATCCTCTTAACATAATATTACACATCCTTGATTGCAGAAGCAATTAAACAATAATAAAAGAGTAGAAATAAGGGCATAGGGATAAAAAGGGAAACCTTCATTTCATAGAACATCAAGAGAGTCAAGCTTATAGCATCATTACATACTTGTCCAACAACACCTCTAAACATAGAACTTAGCGGGGGCCAAGATAAGAAACAAGCTCACCCTCATAATAATGACAATAGATAATCCAAATATACAAGATATAATCTAAACATAATATAAGAGAAGATAGATGTTGTCCCCTGACATGAGGACTCGCCAAAAGCTAACTTGAACAATCCTTCTAGCCACGTGGAGGAGAATCAATAGGGGCTCTGATTCTTATATGGTGATATCATGTAGACATAGAGTATGCATTAGTACGTTTTAAATGTACTAGTACGTTTTAAATGTACTAAGTATGTAGGATGCAATGCAAGAATAAATGCGCAATATAATCAAAATGCATACTCATAGCAAGAGATAGTATATATCAGCAACATGAAATGAATGAACAATGCTTGAAATAGAACGTGCTTGAAAGATAAACATACTTACATAGCTTATTTACAACAATAAGGTGATATCCTTAGATCATCCAAATACCTGGTACTAGAGGGTGAGGGATATAGCGAGAGTGATAACCCTTTCTAGTAGGTAATGGGTAGTACATGAGATAATGAATAGCACATAAGGGTAGAAGGTAGCATAGGTCATAACCTCTACATGCATGTGAGTATGAGATAATACATAATATTGCATCGCATATGAGGGTGATGCATACCACATATTTGATAATCCCTCCATATGACTACATTGAATAACCTCAAATCATACACGAGGGTAAGGAATACAACATAGTTCATAAGCCCTTCATGTAGATATGAGTAAGTGAGTAGCATTGATTCTTTCATGAGGGTAAGGTGTACAACATAGTTCATAACCCCTACATTTGGAAATTGGCCTTCTACTAGAGGGTAAAGAATATAACATTGTTCATAACCCCTTCTAGTAGGCTCCACAATTCAAAAGAGCATCATAAGGACTCAATGACTCACCAACAATTCCCAAGAGCATAACCATATGAGAGTCCAACTATTTACTTGAAATACCATAGGTATTTTACTTGACTCAAACACACATATATACATTCCTTTCATCACCATAAGCCACTTGACTCATATGTCATGAAATAGACCATCAATAACTTAAGAACCCTAAATCGGACATTTTATCAAAGACTTGATCGGCATGAAAAGTTAGTATAAAACCATGCAATTAAAGAGTGAAACCATGCAAGAAATCTTAAAGTAAATTATCCCACCAATACTAGGTAATACCATTATAAAATATATATCAAAACCCTTCATCAAATCTCACAATATATCATAGCTTTATAGCTCAAAATATACTAAGGCAATCACAATTTCATGAAACCTAACATAGTGTGTAGTAAAATTCATTATATGTGAGACTCGTGAATAAATCAACTTTAAATCATGCAATTCTAAGTAAAAAGAAGCTTGGGGCATCATGGGTTAAAGGAACCCACGAAAGAAGCACACATACCTTATCTTTGTAGAATTCTTGAAGAAGATTGGAGATGGAGACTCGAAGCTTGAATGAGAACCTTAGAATGTGAATTACTTTTGGGACTTGAAATTTGGAGATGAAATATTGTCTAAGTGTTTGAGAGAGTATTTGGGAATGTATTGACTGATATGAAGGAGAAATAAGGCTAAGTATAGGTATTTTCATGCATGGGAAGACATAGGCCCAAGTCCCAAAAGTCTTGGACTGAACTTAAAAAATCTAGCATCAAATGTACACTGGCACATCGCTCTAGTAACGCACACAACATTTTGGAAATCGACACTTTAAAATTTCAAATTTTGCTACAGTTGCTCTAAAATCAGGGTTAGACCCAATTTCCACTCAATTTTGCCCACCTGAACAATAATATGAAGTTGAATTTTTAATATCATGCATGAATTTTGAGATATATTAAAATTACGATTCCGGACACTTCCGAGACACATTTTCAAGCACTTTTTGGGGTCGTTTCAATATCTCCCCCTTGGAAATATTCGCCCCTGAGTGTCAACAAAATGTACATGAGAAGAGCAATCATGAACAAATCTGCCCCAATAAGAATGCAATAACATATTTAAAACACCATTTTCAAGACCTTAGCATAAGTGTCAAAATCATCATGAACTTGTCAACACAAACGTGAATTCATGCAAATGACATAGAGGCTGAAGCATAGGACTTTGAATCATAAAAAGACCTAACATGTTATCAGAAGCTTGAATAGAATGAGTAAGGTATGGATATTTCTTCTCCATGCCCACTCCGGCTCCCGGAGAGTCATTACCGACTTGACCATTTTTCCAAAGGGCCTTGACGAACACTACACCCTTATTAATCAAGTTTTCCACCCATTCATCCAGTATTCCCACCGAGACTTTCTCCTAAGGCAACTTCTCCTCCACAACACCCACAACCTCAAAGAGTTCTATAGCACTAGAGTCTCCAACCCATCCCCTTCAACCTTGAAGCATGAAGAAAAAAAAACCAGATGAACCATATTTATATCCATAGGTCATTCTCATTCAAATGCAACCTTACTAATCTTCCTCAACACTGTAAAAGAACCCACAAACCGTAAACTCAATTTCCTTCCTTGCCATCCTGACCACACCCTTCATGGGTGGGACTTCCAAGATAACCAAATAATCAGCACAAACACCCACAGCTAACCTTAATATCTAAAGACACCACCACAAGAATAGGTCTTTATCAAGGGAAAATTTAATCACTAAAAGTATAAATCTGGTCATTATTAGTCAATAACGACCGGTAAAAATCTCATCATCACCAGCATTAGTAGCTCCGTCATTAAAAGTTAATGACCGAATTAAATTCCATCATTAAAAGTTAACAACTAGATTAAATTCAGTCTTTAAAAACACTTTAGCGACGAAAAAAATTCAGTCGTCATATCCTTTTTTTAGCAACCAAATTTTTGATTCAGTAATCGATATTCTATTTATTTAAAAAAGGCAAGCCCGATGCACTTCTGAAGAAGGGTCCGACTATAAGGATCTATTATACAGTAGCCTTACCCTGCATTTCTGTAAGATAATGTTACCAAGGTTTGAACCCGTGACTATCTGCTCACATGACAACAACTTTCCCAGTTACTCCAAGGATGCCTTTAGTTTAAGTTATTAAAACCTTAATTATGGCCACAAATCAAATCAACAAAAGTACATAATGCATATGGATACTCATACACAAACATACAAATACGTGCACATATGAAAACATATAAAATGATTATACTCATATAAAATTTTATAGTTCACTATAAAGAATTATATTGAGTAAAACTACAAAAATATAGACTTATAAATTTGTATGATATTATATTTTTTAAATCTCAATAGAAGAAAAACTAGAGAATCTTTAAACAATTTCTGAAATATGAAATGTATTCGTCATGTGCTTCAAAATTTTCTGTCGCTTATACTTCTTCACACTTTCTCTAAGGATGAGTTCTTCTGTCAAAAGACGTGTATAAAAACTTCATGTAAAATTATTAATAATACTCCTAATAACTGTTATCTTCTTTTTTTTTGTTTTAACAAAATCAAAGATTAATCACAACAAAATATAAAATTTGTTTCTGTATTAACAACCAAATAAAAAGAAAGTTGGGTTTTCTACTTCTAGACATAAAGTTGTGTATTTTGTATTTTGCACCTTAAGTTGTTACTTTTTGCACGTTGCTTCACGGATAAAATCTCCCAACTTCTTTTAGTTTCATATTTTATACTAATGTTATTCGCCTAATATAAATAATTCAATATCATTAAAATTATTATGGGATACAAATCAATTATGTCATCTTAAATTTTAAATAACAAAAGAATCTGGATTTGTTAATTAATTAGTTGTTGATTATATGTCATGTAAAGCTTTTTAAATTTTCTGTTTGTAAAATTTCACGTTATACTTTTCTAACTCAAATGAATGATTTTGTTTGTATACACCTGTTAGTTTCAAAACCAATAATGAAAAGAATTGACACAATATATATTTTTTTATTAGAAGAAATATTATTACTAAATCCTGATTCTTAAATCTATTGCTCGAGGTAACTGCATGTGGAGTTATTAGAAAATAATATATTAAAAAAATTTTTTTTGCTAAATTTTTTTCTAAATAAGGAAAATTACAAAAGATGGAGGATAATTTTATCAGAATGATTAACAAAACGCTACTTGTTATACTTATAACATGATTTGGTCTGATCTCTTTATACTCATATTAATTAAAATATATTTTTACACTAACTAATATGTTTAAACGATGGGATGTTATTCTTTTTAACAATCAAATTACTCTCCTCGTTAATGTTGGATTAAAATTTTTTTAACAGCCAAAAAATGATTAGGTCACCATAAATATATTTATAATGACCGAAAAAAGAATCAGTCACTATAAGTGTATTTATAATGACCAAGAAAAATTGATCACTGTAAGTGTATTTTATAATGTCCGGAAAACAAATTTGGTTGCCAGAAGTATATTTATAATAACTAGAAAAATATTTGGTCACTATAAGTATATTTATAAAGATCAAAAAAAAATTGGTAACTAAGTGTATTTATAACGACCAAATTTATTTCCCTTCGTCAAGAAATGGTCGTTAAAGTCTATTTTGTTGTAGTGACCATATCCCCCTGGGAGAAAACCTCCACCTTACCATCGCTCACCAATATCTCTAACTCCATCAAGACGGAAATCAAAGCCTTACTTAACTAGATCTCTTCAACCAAAGGAGATTCGGAACCATAAAAGCCATTGCACCACCCTTATCATTTCAACCAACTTCACCTCCTTCGAAATTCACATCGTCGCCATCAAATTATTCACAAAATCTTCCTCACTTCCAAAAACAATCTAACACGTCATTACCAAGAACCACCACAACATGACAAGGTAGGGATTAAAGACAATATTTATGAGACCAATGATGACAACCGATGCATAAGTCAAACCAAAAGACTCCAGCCCAAATTCAAAATATCAAAAAGGAAATCTAGGACTCATTGACCATCAGAATCAACTAAATAGAAATAACTTAGGTTTTATCACGATCCAAGCATAGGGCCTAGATGTGACATGGCGAGTGGAGAATCCGAAGGAACTCCAATCAAGCCTCTCAACATATCATTATAGGTCATTGGTCGCGGAAGCATGTAAAAGACATAAAATGATAATAAAGGGCAAGGGCTAAGGGGTAGTTTGCAAATCAACATCATGAAGAGATAAGGAGTCAAAGATCATGCCATAGATACATAATTTATGCAACAAGCACCTCTAAATATATACATAGAGCAAGGGCAAAGACAAAGTAACTGGGCTCACCCTTAGAGTCAAAATAGAACATAAGAAAGTGTCTCAATACATAGATAATAGCAACATAGACTAAGGTCCCCGAATTGGAGGACTCACCAAATAGCTTTGAGTAGAACCGATCTAGCCATGTGGAGGAGAAGGATGATCAACTTGAGCACCGATTCCTACATGGTGATATTATGTAGGCAAGAGTATGCGTCAGTACATTTGAATATACTAAGTATGCGGATGCAATGCAATAAGAGATATGTTTCGTAGTCAACATGCATAAAAATTGACAATAGGCATGATATGAAAATGTGACATATATAATCAATGCATAAAACATGCTTAAGTAACTCATGCTTATATAGGATATCATTAGTTAAGAATAGACCAACTAGATTTCCAAAGTATAAACCCCTTGGTCGGTTGATGATGATCTCACCCCGTCACCCTTGTGGTCTGGTATGAATCCCTCATATGGTTAATGATAATCATACCTTATCACTCTGGTGGCGAAGTATAAACCCTTCACATGGTTTGATGAGTACATACCCCAACCTCAGTTGATAATGATATCACCCCATTACCCTGGTTGTGTGGTACAAACCCCTCACATGGTTGATGACAATCTTACCCCATCACTCTGGTGGTTGGGTACAAACCCATCACATGGTTGATGAGTACAAACCCCCACCTCAATTATTATAGTCTAACGCAATACTTTATATATGATTCATCATATATATAAGCTCATTTCATCATCATATTGTTTAACATATCACATCTCATGCTTCGGATCTTCAATTCCACAAAAAACCCTAGACGGACATTTTATCAAACACTTGGGGGGTGTAATGGGGGTAAAAGACCATGCACTTTAGAGATGAATCATGCAAGAAAATTTGTTGTAAAACCATCAATCAACACCTTGAAATACCCCCAAGACATTCACATCAAAATGCCTCATCAAATATAACATTAGATCCAAGATTTAGAGCTCAAAACATGCTAAAATAACCCAAACTTTCATAAACTAAACTCACTATGCAGTAAATTTCTCAATATACAAGACCCATATGTAAAAACAACCTTAAATTATGCAAAATTAGTAAAGAGGAGACTTTGGCACCATGGGAGAAGGACCTAATGGTTCAACAACACATACCTTAGCTTGGAGATGGACTTGGGGATGATTGGAGATGGAGACTTGAAGCTTGAAGAAGAAACTTGAAAGTGAACCTTAGCTTGGGGTGAGGGTTTGGGACTTGATTTTGGGGAGTGAAAATGTGACTTATTGTTTGAGTGAGTACTGGGAAATGTTTTGGGTAGTACGAGGGTGAAATATGACTATGTATAGGTAAAAACACATATGGGAGTTTTTAAGACCAAGACTTAAAGTCTTGGACCAAAGTTGGAAAGATAGGCCACTTTTTGAACCAATGTGAGTCACAGAAGCATTGCGATTTATGCACTGGAAATTAGACCATGTGCAATTTCATAAATCATTTTAATCCCTCTAAAATCGAGGTTAGACCCTTTTCCCTCTATTTTGGATCCCATAAATAAGAATCTGAAGTCGGATTTTCAAAATAACAAACAAATTTTTAGATATATGCAAACTAAAATTCTGGGCATTCCAAGGCTCATTTTTGGGCACTTTTTGGGATTGTTTCAATATCTCCCCTTTGGGAACATTCTTCCGCGAATGTAAAAGGGACGTATAAGAAAAAAGTGTTCATCAACAAACCAGCCCCAACAAGGATGCAACATAATATGTAAAACACCATTTTCAAAATCCCAACATAAGTGTAAAATCATCCACTTAAACATGAATGCATATGAATGACATAGGGGCTGAAATATATGAGACTTGAAATAACATAGGGGACTTAGAATTAGTATCTTAGGATTGAGTAGAGTGGAAAAGGTAAGGATACCACTTTTGCATGTCTGCATCGGTCTCCCATGTAGCACTTTCGACTTGATGGTTCATCCAAAGGACATTAACGGATGCCACATCTTTGTTCCTCAATCTCTTTACTTGCCTATCCATGATCTGAACAGGAACGTCCTCATAAGTCAAATTATCCTCAATAACACCCACAACATCAAGAGGCACAATGGCATTAGGATCACCAATCTCAACACAGAAACATGGAACACCGTACGAACCAAATTTATTTCACTAGGCAACTTCAACT
Organism: Solanum clarkiae; assembly: GCA_011800125.2. Lineage (NCBI taxonomy): Eukaryota > Viridiplantae > Streptophyta > Magnoliopsida > Solanales > Solanaceae > Solanum > Solanum clarkiae. The sequence goes on along the minus strand of JAABOM020065513.1, from coordinate 1,802 downwards.
CATAAGCTACCTTGACAACCCTCTTTATCACCTCATAAGGGCCACCATACCTTGGACTAAATTTCCCTTTTTATCAAAATGGACCACACCTTTCATTGGAAAAACCATCAAATAAACCTAATCATCCACTTGGAATTCTAGGTCTCTTTTCCTTACATTGGTGTAGATATTTTGTCGACTTTCGGCTGTCCTAAACCTTTCCCTAATCATCCTAAGCAAGAGAATTCATAACCAAATCCAGACCCAATAAAGACACCTCTTTAACCTCAAATCGACCCACCGGTGATCTACAATGTCTCCCATAAAGAGCCTCAAAAGGAGCCATAACGATGCTAGAGTGATAGCTATTGTTGTAGACAAACTCTATCAATGGAAGATGGTTATCCCAACTAACTTTAAGCAATAAGAGACAAGCCCTAAGCATATCCTAAAGTTTATGAATTGTCCTTTCGGCTTGGCCATCCATTTGAGGATGAAAGGTCGTATTAAGGTGAACTTTTGTACCAAGTCCCCTTTCAAAAGACCTCAAAAGTCTGAAGAAAATTGTGCACAATGATCTTATACGATGGATAAAAGAACCCAATGTAACCTCAGTAACTCATGGATGTACAACCTCGCATACGCTTCAGCCCCATAGGTGGTCTTGACCGGTAGAGAGTGAGACGATTTTGTCATCCTATCAACCACCACTATATGGAATCAAAACCTTTTCTACTCTTGGGCATCCCAACCATGAAATCCATATTAATCACCTCCCACTTCCAAGTAGGAATCTCTATGTCTTGGGTTAGGCATCCCAGCCTTTGATGTTCGGCTTTGACTTGTTCACAACTATGGCAACAGGAAACCAATTTGGCAATGTCCCTCTTCATGCCTCCCCACCAATACACATCCCTCAAGTCTCTATACATTTTGGTGGAACCAGGGTGGATAGAATAAGAGGAATTATGGGCCTCATCAAGAATTCTCTCCCTCAAACCATCAACACATGGCACACACAACGTACCTTGGTATTGATGGACACCATCTCCCCCTTGGGAGAAAACCTCTACTTTTCCCCCTTCCACCAAGGCCATCAATTCAAGCAAGGAGGAGTCTAGATCTTTTTTTGCTATCACCTCATCAACCAAAGAAGATTTAGAACCATCAACCGCAACAACACCCTTACACATATCTTCCAACCTCACCCCTAATCTAGCCAATCTATGCACCTCCCTAGCCATCTCACTATCACCACCATCTATATGAGCTAGGCTACCCATAGACACCCGAATCAAAGCATCTGCCACAACATTTGCCTTGTCGGGATGGTAATGCACACTCATGTCATAATCCTTCAGAAGTTCTAGCCACCTTCTTTGTCTAATGTTGAGGTCTTTTTGAGTGAAGACATATTGAAGGCTCTTATGATCGGTGAAGACATCAACATGCACCCCATACAAATAATGAAACCAAATCTTTAATGCAAACACCACGGCAACCAATTCAAGATCATGGGTAGGGTTGTTCTTTTCATGCACTTTGAATTAGAAGCATAGTGTTACGGCCTTAGATTTGATGCTAAGAGTCGTAAGGCGCTAGACGAGTTGCTAACAGATTTTCTTGATAAAGCAAGTCGCTAGTAAGCCAAGTTGCCTAAGATCAACTAAAGGGAACGTCTGAACAAGTGCGGAAAGTAAAGAGACAAGTATATGGAGGAAGAATGCTTGTATTGCTTATGAGGGGAACCTTTACAATTGTATGTAGGCAATTTTCTGGATGGTTGGCATATGGCCAAGTCTAGCCTATTTATACAAGTACCT
>JAABOM020065493.1:0-40999 GCA_011800125.2 Solanum clarkiae | reverse complement strand
ATCATATATATATAAAAAAAATTTCACTTGATCTCAACCTTTAAAGAAACACTTAAATCCTGAATTGTTTGAAATTTTCAACATTTGCCCAATTTTCCCAAACATTCCAAAAAATTCAAAATACGGGTCCTAACATTATGTGTGACTAGATTGTGGTACTTCAGATTCTATTTGGAAGGGAAAGGCTCAAGTGTTTGATTGACCGTGATTTGACTAAGGCAAGTAAACTTTTAAAATTTTGAAATTCTCGTAAAATTCCCAAATTATCCTTCTTTCTATGTGTGATTCATGAAATATTTTTAATATTATAAAAATGATGTGATTAAATGTAAATGTGAGTTGGTGTGGTGTTGGGACACTTGAATTGAAAATATGATTAAGTGATGAGAATTCTATTTTTGAGATATATTGTTTTGGTTGGTGATTATGAGTGAATTTGTTTGTGGAGTTCATCTCATGTTCATTCAATCTATGTTACATATATTTGCATTGGTTTTGGATATTGATAGGAGTGAGATGGTAAAATTTAGGGCCGAGTTCTTTACTGTCTGAGATGTGATGTTGAGGTCTTTTTTGGCGAGATTGTGCTGTTCAGATCTTTACTAGTGGCATTGTGAAGTCGAGGTCTTTGCTGGTGATAATATTATAATGAGGTATTTATTGGCGATGTTGTGATGTTGAGGAATTTTTTAGTGATGTTATGATGCCGAGGTCTTTACCGGTGATGATATTATGCCGACGTCTTTAGCAGTGATGTTGTGATGTTGAGGTATTTTTCAATGATGTTATGATGCCGAGGTCATTACCGGTGATTATTGCATAACATTGCATCTCATTCTTGCATATTCTCTTGTGGCATGATGTTACTCGTATGATTGATTGTGTTATCACTTCTGAGTTGGGGGTTGTGCTTTGGAATTGTGATATTGTGAAATACTATCTCTATTGTGTATTATGTGTTGCTGGGTTTGACTGATTCTCTATGCAGGTTGTAGTCGTGGAGGTCGGTTGGGATGAAAGGAGTTTTTGTATTCTATTAGACATACTTTGTTTTGCTAGTTGACTTGTTGGGTACCATGTTGTCTTTGGTACTCACCCTTGCTTCTACACTTATATAGGTTCTGAGCTAGGATAAGGAGTAGTATTTTTCTTTTACCATTCGAGGCTTCCCAGGAGATTTAGAGAGGTAGCTGTTGTTATTTGACTGACATAGCTGTTGTTATTTGACTGACACATTTGTTCCTATTTCTTTTGTACTTTATTCTATTCAAGAATAAAGACACTTCAGACTTGTACTTCTGTGATTTTCTATATTGCTAGTGGCATGTCACGTGACAATCAATCCTTCCTGGGTGGTAGTTAAATTTATGAAGATTTGCAACTTTAATTATCCAGTCTGTTTAGTTATTTTTGCACATTATTTTTGTTTTTCGTTGGGTAAGGTTGACTTGTTCTGATGAGATAGATCAGGTGGCATCATGTCCATTTTCGAGTCGTGACACAAAAAAAGGCAACAAAAGTAGGGGGTGAATTTTCCAAAAACTTTTGTTCCTATTTCTTTCGTACTTTATTTTATTCGAGAATAAAGACACTTCAGACTTGTACTTCTGTGATTTTCTATATTGCTAGTGGCATGTAACGTGACAACGAATCCTTCCTGGGTGGTAGTGAAATTTATGAAGATTTGCAACTTTAATTATCCAGTCTATTTAGTTATTTTTGCACATTATTTTTGTTTTTCGTTGGGTAAGGTTAACTTGTTCTGGTGAGATAGAGCAGGTGGCATCATGTCCATTTTCGAGTCGTGACACAAAAAAGGCAACAAAAGTAGGGGGTGAATTTTCCAAAAAAAAAGTAACAAAAAATTCTCTACTACCAGTTGTTTTCTTATCAAAATTGATGGATTTAAAAAGACTCCTATTGATAATCAAACAAATAAAATATATCGTTAAAAAGTTTATAAAAATTAATAATTGTTGGGTTTGAGTAGTTAGTGTGAATTGAGAAATGAACATTGAAGGGAAATAAAGATTGAAAGACAAAGGAGAATGTGGGGGGAACGAAGTAAAGGGAAATGAAGAGTCATTTCTCTCTCATTGGTAAAATAGAGAAAAAGGATTGTCCTTATTTTAGAAAGCACTTCATCTAACTCTTATAGAGTCATGTAAAGGAGATCCCTTCGCACTGCCATCATTCCCGCTCGCTTGGCTTCAACATCGACAAATGATATGATTGATTTAAAAATTTTCCTTTTCTAATATTTTATTAGAGAAGTATTAACTAATTAATTTGTAAATTGTTTAATAATTAAATTAATTTATGGATTACTTATTAATTAAGTTAATTTGTGAAATTAATTTGTTTAATCAACTTTTGATTTTCGCGCATAAAGTTCTTTAGAAGAGCCACCTTCATTGCCAAGCGACTCCATGCCTGCTCTAAACAAACGAGACTATTCAAAAGAGGTAAATTAACACCCAACATTGCTGATAAATAGAGGTCATTTCTGCATTTTTTAGACATTGAATTTTCTCTTCATTTGCATACATTTTCTTACGAAATAAAATTCGAGTCTATGTGAATCCGCTGTTGGTTTTTTTGAGTTCCCTGAAAATTACAAGAGTTTGAGCGGCACCTCAAACTCTTGTGATTGTTAATATTTTTATCATGGGAGAAAAATAATATACAAATCTCACGTACAATGAGAGAATTAAATTCTTTCAGGATACACAGTGAATTCTGGGAGTTAGATTGTTGAACATATTTTCGTTTTATATTCTTTTTTCTGTATTGCTATTAAACAACAAGACTAACAAGCTTAAGGAATTTAATACAGTTGATCTTTTTTTGTATTCTTACGTTCTAAATATTGTGTATCTTCTAAGATTTTAGTTTTCTGTCTATTTGTGATAGAGATAAGTAGTATATAGATTCAGTTTTATTAACAAGTGATCTATACACTAAATTGTCTGTCTATTTGTGACAGAAACAATATCTAATCTGAGTGAAGTAAATTATGGAACGATGAATGTTGCAGCAACATCTTCTGAAAATCATTCAAATGTTGCACCTGCAATTCCACTGGCTGAAAATTTGCAAAATTTATCGGTATTGATTTTAAGAGGTGGTAGCAAAAGATGTTCTTCTACTTGACTACCATATGTCTATAGAGGTTCATTGATGAGAATGTTCCTGTACTGCCCAAAGCAACTTCGAATGATGAATAACTCATGGTGACTGACACTTGGGAATGCTCAGATTTCGTGCGTTGAAACTATATTTTGAGTGGCTTACAAGAAGATTTGTACAATGTGTACAGTAACATGAAGACTTCCAAGGAACTCTAGGATTCTCTGAAGGAAAAGTACAAAGCTGAAGATGCTGGAATGAAAAAATTTATTGTGGCAAAGTTCTTGGACTACAAGATGGTAGACAGTAAACCTGTTATTACATAAGTTCAGGAGTTGCATGTTATAATTCATGATCTCCATGCAGAAGGTATAATTTTAGCTAATACTTGGGTTGAACATATTAAATTTGTTCTTAATACTCACATATTTTAATGTATGTTTGGTTGTGAAAGATACTTTTCAAATGGCAGCCATCATTGAGAAGTTACCCCCACATTGGAAGAACTTCAAGAAAAACTTAAAGCATAAACACAAGGAGATGTTTGTTGAAGATCTCATCATACACTTGAGAATCTAAGAGGACAATAAATCGATAGAAAAAAGCTCACTGACAAATTTAATAGTAGCAAGGGCAAATATTATTGAAGAAAGACCAAATGTCAAAAAGAGAAAGAAGCCAGTTGGACCACAAGGCAATCCACCTAAAAAGAGGTTCAAAGAAATTGTCATAACTGTAGGAAGTTTGGACATAAAGCTGTTGATTTCCGCTCTTCAAAGAAGAAAAAATAAAAAATCAAGCAAATATGATTGAAAAGAATAAAGAAGTGGAGAACCTATCTTCCATGTGACTCAACGCAACTTGGTAGGAGATCCCAAGGAGTGGTGGCTTGATTTTGGAGCCACTTCACATATTTATATAGTTAAAGAAGCCTCTGCAACATATGCCCCTACTGCACCTGATGATACTGTATATATGAGAAATTCTTCCACGGTAAAAGTTGAAGGTTATGTTAAAGTTTGTTTAAAGATGACATCAAGCAAGGTAGCAACTCTAAACAAAGTTTGTCTTGTTCTAGAAATAAGGAAGAACTTAGCTTCTACTGGTCTCTTAGTTAAGAATGGATTTAAATATGTTCTTGTTTTAGACAAAGTTATAATTAGAAAAAATGAGATGTATGCAGGAAAATGTTACCATACTAAGGGCCTTATCAAACTAAATATAACAATTATTGAGAGTAATAAAGTTTAGGCTTCTTATTTCTTGGCTCAAATAATCTATGACATTCATATTTAGGACATGTCAATTATAAAATCTTGCCAAAAATGAGTAATTTTAAGCTAATTCCAAAGTTTGAAAACAAATAGTCAAAATGTCAAGTATGTGTGGAATGTAAGTATGTTAAGCATCCTTACAAGTCAGTTGGAAGGAATTCAATCCCTTGGACTTATTTCACATAGATATTTGTGATATGAAGTCAATAACATCTCGTGGTGAAGAGAAATATTTTGTAATATTTATTAACATCTGTATGTGATACTTATATGTATAGTTACTTAGTAGTAAAGATGAGGCAATCAAAACATTCAAACAGTACAAAAGTGAAGTTGAAACACAACTGAACAAAAAGATTAAAATGATAAGGAGTGTTAGGGGTAACGAATAAGAATCTCCTTTTGAGGAAATATGTCTGAAATATGACATCATTCGTCAAACAACAACCCCTTACTCACCTCAATTTCTAATAGAATTGCGGAAAGAAAGAATAGCATACTTAAGGAGATGACGAATTGCATGTTAATTATTTCTAATTCACCCAGAACTTGTAGGGGAAAGCTATCCTTACGGCTAGTCGAATACTCAATCGAGTTCCCTATAAAAAAAATCTATTCCATATGAAAAATGGAAAGGAAGAAAGTATAACCTTTAATAATTGAAAGTGTGGGTGTTTGGCTAAGGTCTATATTCCCAGCCTAAAAGGATAAAAGGAGGACCCAAGACAGTTGATTGTGTGTTCATAGGATATGCTATAAATAGTAAAATATATCAATTTCTGGTCATAGATCAGGAAATCATGACATTTATATTAATATGATAATTGAATCAGATAATGCTGAATTCATTGAAATAATATACCCATATAAGAAAGAATATGAATCATCTAATTAAGGGACTAAATGACCTTGAGAAGAAACAAAGGCGAGTGATCACAATGAGGAAAATCTCAGGCGTAGCAAATGTTAAAGCACTTCTACTTTCTTTGGATTAGATTTTTTAACTTCTTGTTAGAAAATGAGCCTTGAACCTTTAGAGAAGTTGTAATTTAGTCAAAAGCACAATATTGGAAAGAGGAAGTCAATAGTGAGATTGAATCCATAATGAAAAATTATACATGAGAATTGGTTGATCTTACTCCTAGGAATAAACTCTTAGGGTATAAATGATTTTTAAAAGGTAAATAAAAGCTGATGGAACTATTGATAAATATAAAACGTGGCTCATTGTCATAGGGTTTAGATAGCGTGAAGGTCTTGACTACTTTTAAACATACTCACCAGTAAATAGAATCACGTCAATTCAAACATTAATAACATCAGCCATGGTATACAGTCTAGAAGTTCATCAAAATGCATGTCAAAACAACCTTCTTAAATGGAGATATGGAGGAAGATATCTATATAGAACAACTGGAAGGGTTCATAGTTCCTGAAAATGAAATGAAAGTATGTAGACTTGTTAAGTTATTGTATGGACAAAAATAAGCACCCAAACAATGATATGCAAAAGTTGATCAGGCAATGTCGTCAAATGGTTTCAAAATTAATAAGTATGACAAACTTATTTACATTAAGAACACTCCAAATAAAGTTTTCATTGTTTGCTTATATATGGATGATATGATAATAATGAGTAACTTGCTAACATTCATGCTACTAGCATATGCTTGCTAGTAAGTTTGATATGAAAGACCGAGGAATAACTAAATTGATATTAAGAATTAAGATTCATAAAAATCCTCAAGGTCTAGCATTATCTCAATCTCATTATATCTGAATGGTACTAGAAAAGTTGAAGTACTTAAACTACAAAAGTGCAAACACCCCAATTGATTTCAGCTTTGATCTTTCTAAGAATGAATGTGAAATTCAATTGGATTATGCCAGAGTATTGGGAAGTTTCATGTACATCATGAACTGTACATGACCAGACATAGCTTGTGACCTAATTAAATTGAGTTGGTACACCATAATCCTAACTAAAATCATTGGATGGCAATGGGACGAGTTCTTGGGTATTTAGAACACACTGAGAACTTTGCTTTGCATTATAATTATCCAATGGTAGTTGAAGGATATAGTGATGCAAACTAGATGACTAGGTCAACTGAAAATAAAACCACAAGCGGATATGTCCTTACTATTGCTGGAGGAGCAATATCATGGAAATTATTCAAACAAACATATATAGCTCGATGTACAATAGAGGCCAAGTTCATAGCCTTAGACAAGGTTGGTGAAGAAGCTGAATGGCTCCAAAATTTCTTAACAGATATTCCATTTTGGCCAAAAACAATGGCTTTTATATGCATTTACATTATGATAGTCAAGAAAAAATAGGAAGAGCTAGGAGTGTTATGTATAACTGTAAGTTTCGTAACATCTGATGAAGACACAATTTTTACAAAAGGCCTAACAAGAGAGGAAGTTAAGAGTATAATGCCGCTCATATGTTTAGGCCTAGAAAAATTGAAGCCCAGAAAATTTACTAAGAGTCAGAAATTACGAGCCAATTTACAGCCCGTAAAGTGATCTATGTGTCATAGGTGGTATCGTGGAAAGTGCTAAGTGAAAATAAAAAATTGAAGGATTTCAGGAAGTTGACTTGAATTGTCACGCGGACCCGTATGCTTGCCCATGGATAGTAAGTAGGTCCTATAGGTGGAGGCACTGAGGAATCAAAATATGTATAAGTTTGGGGTCTTGTTATTATTAAAAGGGTTATAACGACCCATACGTTTATCTTCGAGTCATACCGCATGTTCGTGGGTCAGATGCTACAATTCTAGTGGGTCAACTTTTGTGACATCCAAACCTATGAGACAAGATATAACTCATTTGTTGTTCCATAGCCCGTGGAAAGGGTTTTGTGGTCGACTAGAACAGTTTTTAATGAAGGATGTTTTGACTTTTCCAATCTATCTAAGTCCTAAACTACATTGCTTTGGCTAACTTAACTACCCTAACCAACTTAACATCTATAAAGTCCTATTCCTAACCAATTCAAAGCTTCTAATTCCTAAATTTCTCTCAAGGATTCTTAATAATTCTCTCTTTAAGTCAAGGGTCCTATTGAAGTTAAAGCTAGAAGATTGACCAAAGTTTTCCTAGATTTTCCTCTCAAATTCTAAGGATTCTACTTGAGGTATGTAGGGCTTCATTCATGGATTATTTTCATCCATGAAGCTTAATCAAAAACTTTCTTTTCATGAAAATTTCATGATGATTATTATAGGTTTTAAATCTATGATTCCCTTTGTATGGATTATGATTCCTATATGATGATTATGACTAATTATGCATAAATTATGATGAATTATATGGTCTATATGATATTCAAGAAAAAGTATGTGATTTTAAAGTATGCATATTTAGGGCTTAATGATTTGATATGAGTTCCTTTGTTAATGATTTAATTTGATTTTAATTGTATACTCTCTATGAATCCTACTCAATACTCAAATGTTCATAAACCAATATTTAGCCTTAATCTCTTATGATAAAGCTCTGGATTTCTATGATTATGACTTCAAGTATGAAAAATATATCTTAAATATGATGATAACGCTATTATGACGGTGATAATGCTATAAAAGTTATAACAATGCTGTGATAGAGAGGGTGATGAAATCCAAATGTTTATGATGATGTTAAGATGAGAATGTCTACCTACATTATAATGAAAGCAAGTAGATGAATTAGTCTTATGACATGATTTTTCATGAAGACTATGATGATTATTTGAAAGCTATGAAAGCATAAATTTTAAGCAGTATGACGGTAATGATGTTATAAAACTTATGACAGCACTATGATTGAGAGGGTGATGAAAATCCAAATGTTTATGATGATGTTAAGGTGGGAATGTCTACCCATATTACAATGAAAGAAAGTAGATGAATTATTCATGTGAAATGATGTTTTATGAAAGACTATGATGATTATCAGAAAGCTACAAAAGCATAATTTTAGTGAAGTATGAACTTTGACGGTGATGATCTATCTATCTATCCAATGACCTATCTATCCATCCAATGACTTATCACCAAGTGAACTTGTGTGAGAGGGACGAAATTCATAATTTTCATATATCTCAAAATGCATGCATGATATCGAGAATCCATCTTCATATACATGATCAGGGGACAAAATTGAGTGAGAAATGTGTCCAACCCAATTTTAAAGCAACTGTATCAAAATTTTAAGATCTAAAAATGCAATTTTCAGAGAGCATTCCGTGCCCCTGGCGCAAGGCCTTTGGTTCTTGGCCCTAAGTCTTTCCATGCACAAAAGCACCTATATTTAATGATATTTCAATGCTATATCATACAAGACATTCCCCAATACTATCTCAAACACTTAGATAAACATTTCACTCAAAATCAAGGATCCCAAACTCATTCTGAGTCTTAAAAAATTCATTCAGGCTTCAAGTTCCCAATCTAATCTTTATCAAGAAATTCTCCAAATTTGAGGTATGTGGATTTCAACCACTGGGTCCTTTCACCCATGGTTCCCAATATTCCTTTTTACATAAATGATATCTTCTAAGTTGATTTACTTATGGTTTTTACTTATTATAAATTTGACTATAAACTACGTTGCAATTTCATAAATGTGTGGCTGTTTAAGCACGTTTTGAGCTATGGATGTATGCTTTATCTTGAAATTTGATGAAGGATTTTGATGTATATTGCATGAAGGTATTACCGAGTGTTGGTGGATTTATTTACTTCAAGTTTTCTTGCATGATTTCACTATTGTTGCATGATTTTATACTAGTATTACACACCCACTAAGGATGTCTAGTTTTGGATTCTCGAGCTATTGATGATCTATTGTATGACCTATGACTTGAATGACTTTATAATGATGAAAGGAATATTTATATGAGTTGTTTCCATGAAAAGTACTTATAGTATTGTAAATTGGAGGAGGTGATGCCTTAATCACAATGGATGGTAGAGCGAGATAACCATCAACCAATTGAGGGGTTGATACTTCAATAACCATGGATGGTATGGTGAGACAACTATCAACAATTTGATGGGTTGATACCTCAATCACCATAGATGGTAGGGTGATACAACCATCAACCAATTAAGCATTTGATACCTCAATCACCATGGATGGTAGGGTGAGACAACCATCAATAAATTGAGAGGTTGATACCTCAATTACCATGGATAGTAGGGAGTGACAAGCCATCATAATGTTTGTCTCTTCTTACATATGTAGTGTGTTCTATATAAGCATGTTTTACTCCGAGCATTATTCATACATGTCATATTATTATGCTATCCATTGCTTATGATGTTGCATTTTATCTATGTTACCTATCTCTTGTTGCATTGCATCCTACATACTTAGTACATTCAAATGTACTAACGCATACTCTATACTTACATGATGTTACCATGTAGAAACTGGAGCTCCACATTATCATCCTCCTCCTCCACGTGGCTAGTACGATTTCTCTCAAAGTAAGTTGGTGAGTCCTCAACTCTGAGGATAGTCTCTTCACTTGATTTATGCTATGTATTGACTCTTCATATGTTGGAAACTTATGGCTATGAGGGTGAGCCTAGATATTGTCTTGGCCCCTGCTCGTATCTATGTATTAGAGGTGTTGTTGGAACCTTATGATATGTTAAGGCTATACTATTGGCTTGTTATGTTTCATGGTATCAAAGATATCCCTTAGCCCTGTATTTCCCCTTTTTTCTATCTATTGTTGTTCTATGATTGCTTCCGTTGCTAAGGATGTGTAATGAATGCAAAGAGGCTTATTTAGGGTCTATTCGGGTTCGTCATTTTCCATGTCATGTCTAGACCCTAGGATTGGGTCATGACATATCCCTAAAGGTCCTTATAAATCCTCAAGTCCCATAACTATGTGCAACAATAGGAATAATATTCATTTTTATGCCTTAAAAGTGTGCTATTGGATTCAATTAGCTTGAATAATGGACATTTATAGTGCTAGGATGAGCTTAAAGGGTGGGGCCACAATGATGATTCTTACCATGTTAGGATAGAGCCTATAGGGTGAGGACTAAGTTTACCTTGGCAAAGTAGACTCCTCTTAGCTCAATGTAGATTGAGTATTAAGATTCCATGTAATAGTTCGCATTGTCTTATACGTCAGTTATGGTCTTATTCACACATATGTATGCTAAGGTTAAGAATTTTCACGACCCAAGCCTAGGTCCTAGACGTGACCGGCGAATGGGGAACCCGAAGGAACCCCAAACAAGCCTCATAGCATATCATTACACATCCTTGGTCGCGGAAGCAATGTAAAACAACATAAGAAACATAAACATGGGGAATTGGGACTAATGGGGAGAGAGAGAGAGAGAGAGAGAGAGAGAGAGACTTATATTTAAATAGCTTGGATATCATAAGTGAGTCAAAAACTCAAGCATAATACATAATGCGTCCAACCACACCTCTATTATATAGATAAGAGCGGGAGCCAAGACAAGCAACTGGGCTCACCCTCATAGTTAATACATACATAAAAGAAAGATAGTCCTAAAACATAATATAAGAGAATAGTCATTGTACCCAGAATGGAGGACTCACCAAAAGCTAACTTGAACAATCTATCTAGCCACAAGAAAAATAAATAGGACCTTCAGTTCCTACATGGTAACATCATGTAGGCATAGAGTATGCGTTAGTACATTTGAATGTACTAAGTATGTAGAATGCAATGCAACAAGATATAGACATCATAATCAAAATGTATAACAATAGGCAATAGGCATAATATAAAAATATGGCAGGTATGATCAATGCATAAGTAAAACATACTTAAGTAACTCTTGCTCATATAGGATATCATAAGTGTAGAATAGACCAAGCTAGAATCCCAAATTTTGTTGTGATATGCCATTCACACCTGGACATCCTGGTGGCAAGGTACATACCCTTCATATGGTTGATGCCATTCACACTTGGACACCCTTGTGGCAAGGTACATACCCCTCACATGGTTGATGCCATTTACACTTGGACACCCTGGTGGCAAGGTACATACCCCTCAAATGATTGATGTCATTGACATTTGGACACCCTGATGGCATTCAAATATGGACACCCTGGTAGTAAGGTACATACCCCTCATATGGTTATCCGGGCTCCTATACTCCCCCCCCGACCAGGCATGGTCTAATACGACACATTATATAGAACATATATATCATGTACATAAGTTCATTTCATCATCATAACATCATTCATATCATATCTCATGCTTTAGACCTTCAATTCCTCTAGAAAACATAACCAGACATTTTATCAAACATTATGGGGGTGTGTAATGGAGGTGAAAGACCATGCAATTTTGAGACGAAATCATGCAAGAAAATCTGTTATATAACCATCCCTCAATGCCTTGCAACACCTCCAAGACATTCATATTAAAATCCCTCATCAAATCCAAAATTAGATCCAAGATTTAGAGCTCAAAACATGCTAAAACAACCACATTTCATGAACTAATTTCATTGTGCAGTAAATTTCTCAATATAAAAGACTTACATGTAAAATCAACTTTAAATCATGCAATATTAGTAAAAAGGAGGCTTAGGCACCATCATTGAATGGATCCAATGGTTCAGCACCATATAATACCACATACCTTGACTTTGGAGAGCCCTTGAAGAAGATTAGAAATGGAGACTTGAAGCTTCAATGAGATTCTTAAGACGGGTCTTGAGTTTGGGACTTGAATTTAGGGTGAAATACGAGTCTAAGTGTTTGAGAGGATATTGGAGAATGTTAAGGATGATATGATGGTGAAATAAGGCTAAGTATAGGTAAAAACACGTATGGGAACTCTGGGCCCAAGATTTGAAAGTCTCGGACCGAAATTTTAAAAAAGGACCAAAATAACACTGGTCCTGGAGACGCGGATTACTCACTGGAAATCCGCATTTCTGCACAAACATGTTCTATGAAAACAGGCATAAATTGTTCATCTGAACTCCGAATGAGGTGAAACCAAGTGTAGAAAGATAATTCAGAGAGCTTTAATTTGATAGGTTTTGGGCTATCAATTCTTTGTGTTGTAAGAGATATGCCCTTTCAAAGTTGCTCCTCCTAAATTGCATTTTTAGTGATTTTTGGATTTTGATACGATTGATTTGAAAAATTGGGTTAGACAAATGTCCCACTCAATTGACCCCCCTGAACAAAAATATGAAGTCAAAACTTTTTGAAATAACAAATGAATTTTTTGATATAAGGAAATTACGATTCCGAGCACTTTCGAGGCACATTTTCGGGCACTCTTTAGTGTCGTTTCAATATCTCTCCCTTGGGAACATTCATCCTCGAATGTCAAAGAAACGTACAAGAGAAGAACAATCATAAGGAGATCATACCCAACAAGAGTGCAACAATACACTTTAAAACACCATTTTCAAAATTCCAACATGAGTGTAAAATCATCATAAACTTGCCAATTTAAACAGTAATACATATGAATGATATAGGGGCTAAAACATGAGACTTGGAATCATAAAAAGGGGCTTGGTGTGTTATCATAAGCTTGAATAGAATGAAAGAAGTACGAGTATTGCATTTCCATGCTCACACCAGCTTCCCGAGAGACACAAACGAATAGACGACTCTTCCAAAGGGGCCTTGAAGAACACTATATCATTATCAATCAACTTCTCCACTCATCCATCCTAAACCCCCACCGGGTCCTCCTCTCAAGCCAACTTACCCTCCAAAACACCCACATCCTCAAAGAGCTCTATAACACTAGAGTCACCAACACGTCCCCTCAACATGGAAGCATGAAGAACCAAACGAACCACATCTACACCCAAAGGAAATCCCTAAACTTTAAACAATCTTTATCAACCTCCCTGTACACTCTATAAGGACTCACAAACCATAAAATCGACTCCCTCCTTACCAAAGCAAACCTCACTCCTCATGAATAAAACTTTTGGATTGACCGAACAAGGCTATTTCTCGCACTTCAAACCATCCAACCGAGGACATACAATGCCTATTATAAAGGCTCGCTATATTCATGAACCTAGGTAGTTCCAACCCTTTTGCAACCTCTCCTATTTCTCCTCCAAACCCTATAAGAGCCCACCAACCTTAGCCCGATTTCCTACCTTAAATACATCTTACCCACTTGGTACCATGGCCACCATCTCCCCCTTGGGAGAAAACCTCCACTCTACCATTTTTCCACCCAAAGCTTCCAACTCTAATAAGGCGGAATCAAGGCCTTGCCTAATCTAGTCATCTTAACCTAAGAAGATTTGGAACCGTCAAGAACAATATACTACCATTCTTAACTTTCTTTAACCTAACTCCCTATCTAGCCGACCAATGGACTCTACTAGGCATCTCTTTACCACAATTATCCATACACACTAGGCTACCTTGAGCACCAACCATAACACTAGCCTTACCGGGAAAAAAATTGATGCACACTCATACCATAATCCCTAAGTTGTTCTAACAACCTTTTTGTTATCCTCAACTCACACCTGTCATATTACAACCTTACGAGTTCTACACTCATTAGAAATATTTTGTGCAAGTAGCCCAAACTACCCCAAGACCCCCAACACAACAAGCTAAGTCGTCATCCCACAAGAATACTTATAATATGCGTGTACATACTTTGAAAGAGGCAATAGTCCTTTTCCAAATCATTTCAATGCACAATTGGGATTAAATTCCAATCACCATTCATAATAATTCATACTTAGGCTCAAATGCCAAAATCATAATTTCATAGTCATAATACTCATGCATAGGAATAGTTCATTCATATACAAAATGGTACAAGTACCCAAAATGCTTAAAGAGCCAAAATTAAAGACATATATGTGATCATAATATTGTCATAACCAACCTTATTATCAAAATCATATGATAAAACAAAATTGGGCTTACCCTTAACATAATTTTTCAAAATAATCCATGTACATGAATGCATATGCTATGAACAATGAGTAAATAATACGGGTAATTAAGGCTCCCTTAAAAAATCAACATTTATAATATGAAGTTGCAGTGAAAACATATTTAATTTTATATTTAAATCCATAGTATAATCTCTCATGCATAAATAATTCAAAAAGGGAACAAGCATACTTATAACTTCATAAACCCAAAGTAAATCCTCAAATAACAATTTAAATCACCTTAAAATCATCAAATAGACACTACCCGTGCATCAATAGAAATTTAGATATCATAATATTCAAATCCTAAATTAAAATAAGTAAAATCCATGTAGGTTTTCTTGAAAATAATTTGGGTCTCCTTGATTGGAAGGGATCAAGGATCAATCAACATAGACATGAATCCTACTAGCACCAAGGAATAACACAAGAGATAGAAACCCCCGGACCTGTCAAACCACTATACTCAAAATGTCGATCACAATATTGGTCTCACTTAGGGTCAACTAAGTCATAGGAACAACAACAGAAGAGAACATACTCACTATCTCCGGCAATAGCCCGCTAAACTCAAGAAGCTCCTAACACCCAAGGGAGTCAAGGTCTAGTCTAATAGCTAATCACTTTCGTCTTACTAGGGTCTACCTTAATGACATCACCCAGCACCACAGGATGTAGGAAGGCAACCTCTTAGAACTAAAATTCCCATTTCTCCTATCTAGAATCCAACTTACTTCCTTAAACATTAGAGTACTACCCTTAAATGACTCATACGCATGACCTCTTTAGGGAACGAACCATCATATCATCACAAAAACTACTATAAGCCTATTAGAGTAGGGACTAAAGATCTTGTTCATGGGACTCATAGGCATAATCAGTGTGCTAGTCAAACCAAAAGACACTACCCCAACTTAAAACATCGAAAAAGGACATTCATGGCTTCATCTATCACCAACGACAATTCTATAGACAACCAACTCGGGTTCAACACCTCCGATACTCACAAGATGAAAAATGCAACCCCTTAGAGACCAATTGTACCTTAAGTCAAGAATGGACCTACCTCCTTTGCTACCACTTGACAACCTCCCACTCAAGGACGGGTTCATTAGGGAGTTGGATTCTAACTCTACGGTTCCCACCATCCATAGAGACACAACATGCAAATAACTATTCAATCCCAAGTACAACATCAAAATCCACCACATCAAATCCACAAGCAACAAGGCAAGACCTAATGCAATACATACTGGATCAATCACCTACGATCATTCTAGAAATAATATACCCAACCAAGAGAAGAGACACAAAAGATCCAGACAATCACTTGGGCACACAAGAAGCCCCACCATCAACTAAAATAATAGGGAAGAAATAGTAAAACTCGGATCCATCAAAATCAAAACCTTCTACTTACCTTCCTTCGCCTTCCTCCTTGAAGCAGCATGATCAACTAAAAGAGTAAAGAACATTCGTTAGAGGGGAAAGCCCTTTCTCATTTCTAAAGCATGACATAGACCATGAAGATGGGAAACATTTCCTAAAATATCTCATAGCCTCCTACTCAAAGTTGTGGTGTACAACACAACCACGAATAAGACTCTAATCGACGCGGTGTGTTGGACTCCGAGGATTTATCAAGCTACTACTCTGATACCATTTTTTTCACAACCCAAGCCTAGGGCCTAGATGTGATTGGCGGATGAGAAAATCGAAGGAATCCCAAACAACCCTCATAGCATATCATTACACATTCTCAGTCGTGGAAGCAATGTAAGACAATGTACGAAACATAAACATGGGGAATTGGGACTAAGGGAGAGAGAGACTTATATTTAAATAGCTTGGATATCATAAGTCACTCAAAGCTCAAGCATAATACATAACATGTCCAACAACACCTCTACTACATAGATAAGAGCAGGGGCCAAGACAAACAATCGGGCTCACCCTCATAGTTACTACGTATATAAAAGAAAGATAGTCCTAGAACATAGTATAAGAGACTAGTCATTGTCACTAGAATGAAGGGCTCACTACAGGCTAACTTGAACAATTTGTCTAGTCACAAGAAGAATAAATTGGAGCTTTGATTCCTACATGGTAACATCATGTATGCATAGAGTATGCATCAGTATGTTTGAATATACTAAGTATATAGGATGCAATGCAATAAGAGATAAACATCGGTAAAATGCATAAAAATAGGCAATAGACATAATTTAAAAATATGACATGTATAATCAATGCATAAGTAAAACATTCTTAATTAACTTATGCTCATATAAGATCTCATATGTGTAGAATAGACCAAGCTAGAATCCCAACTTTGGTTGGGAGATGCTATTCACACCTGGACACCCTTGTGGCAAGGTACATACCTTCATAAGGTTGATGCTATTCACACCTGGACACCCTGGTGGCAAGGTACATACCTTTCACATGGTTATCATGGCTCCTATACCCCCCCGGACCACGCATAGTCTAATCCAACACATTATATAGAACATATATACCATGTACATAAGCTCATTTAATAATCATAACATCATTCATATCATATCTCATGCTTTGGAACTTCAATTCCTCAAGAAAACATAACCAGACATTTTATCAAAGACCTTGGGGTGTGTAATAGGGGTGAAAGACCATGCAGTTTAGAGATGAAATCATGCAAGAAAATCTTTTATAAAACCATTAATCAACATCTTGCAACACCCCCAAGACATGCACATTAAAACCCTTTATCAAATCTAACATTAGGTCCAAGATTTAGAGCTCAAAAACATTCTAAAACAACCATACTTTCATGAACTAAAATTACTGTGCAATATATTTCTCAATATACAAGACTCATATGTAAAATCAACATTAAATCATGCAATATTAGTAAAAAGGAGGCTTAGGTACCATGAGTGAAAGGATCCAATGCTTTAACACCACATACCTTGACTTTGGAGAACCCTTGAAGAAGATTAGAAATTTAGATGTGAAGATTGAATGAGATCCTTAATGAAATCCTTAAGATTGGTCCTAAGTTTGCGACTTGAATTTAGGGTGAAATATGAGTCTAAGTGTTTGAGAGGATAATGGAGTATGTTAAGGATGATATGAAGGTGAAATAAGGCTAAGTATAGGTAAAAACACGTATGGGAACCCTTGGTCCCATCCCTTGAAAGTCTTGGACCGAAAGAAAAAAAAGGGACCAAAATAACACTGGTTTGCTTCGCGGAGGCAACATGGATTACTCACTGGAAATTGGCATTTCTTCACAAACTTGTTCTACGAAAACGGGCATAAATGCTTCATT
The DNA here is from genome assembly GCA_011800125.2 of Solanum clarkiae. Classification (NCBI taxonomy): domain Eukaryota; kingdom Viridiplantae; phylum Streptophyta; class Magnoliopsida; order Solanales; family Solanaceae; genus Solanum; species Solanum clarkiae. Next base: position 23,330 of record JAABOM020065493.1, on the reverse strand, counting down.
CAAACTCCAAATGAGGTAAAACCAAGTGCATTAGAAAGATAATTCAAGGAGTTTTAATTTGATAGGTCATGGGCCACCTAATTCTTTGTGTTCTAAGAGATATTCTTCTTCAAAGTTGACCCTCCTTAATTGCATTTTTTGTGATTTTTGAATTTTGATACGGTTGCTATGAAATTTTGATTAGACCCATTTTCCACTCAAGTTGACCCGCTTAAACAAGAATATGAAGTCCGATTTTCAAAATAATAAACAGATTTTTAGGTATATGGAAATTACGATTCCGAGAACTTTCGAGGCACATTTTCGAGAACTCTTTGGGGTCATTTCAAGAATTGATTTATGATAGTTCTTTCCATGATTTTTAAATTGCATGCTCGTATGTATTGTGTCCCTCTCCCATTGATTATGCTTTATGTATATTGATTTTGTTTTGATGCCTTTTGATTCATATCATACCTACATACTTAGTATATTCTTTGTACTAACACATTGCTTTGCCTACATGATCTAATCATGTAGGGACGAACGACAAAGAGATTATTCCATATAGAGGTTATCATTTAGATCACTAAGGTTGAAGAATTTTTTCTGGGTTGCCATGCTTCGAATGCAAGCCCTTATGATGCTTTCTATTTTTTTATATTAATACTTTATCATTTACTTTTGATGTATATCTTGAGGGTGAGCTAGTGAGCTATGTGCTAGATCCCACCAAGCCTTTTTGATGTAGAGGCATGAATCAGACTAATGATATGATGTATTTTCATACTTTTGCTTATATACATTTTTGCTTGCTTGACCTCTTGAGTATGCTTATTTTACCTTATAAAGGCTTTCAATATGAAAATAAGGCCAGGGTAGGATGCCTTCAGGTGTCACATTTGCCGTGTTATGACTAGGCCTAGGTCCAGGTTGTGACAAAAGTAGTATCAGAGCACAAGGTTTCTAAGCATTCTAGCGAGTTCAACATGCTGCGTCGAGTAGAGTCTTATTCATTGGTATGAAGCGCGCCACATCCATGAATAGGAGGCTATGAGACGTCATAGGAAAAGTTCACTTTTTTTGAACTCTATGTTATGCCTCTGAAGCTTTCGTATCCTAATGTTTATCCCTTGGTGTTTCTAGAAAAGCCTCCACGACGTGCACCATTATCAACAAAAAATAATGTTAATGTGGACCAAGCTCCTTAAGCTACTCAAGCTCCCCAAGTCCCTTAAGCAGACCAACTGTCTAATAATGTGTTAAGAGCCATGATCACTATGTTGGCTGAAGATATTGCTTCCCCAAAGACTCCTACTTCGGCTTCAAGGATAAGAAATTTTATCTAGGATGAATCCCACATAGTTTCATGGTCCAAAGGTGGATAAGGATCCCCAAGAGTTGATTGATGAAGTGCACAAGGCGGTGGAGATTATGAGGGTATCTTCTGAAGAGAAGGCTGAGCTAGTGGATTATCATCTTAAAGGAGTGGCTCAAGTTTGGTGCACTTAATAGAAGTCTGAGAGAGTTGAAGAAGGTGCTATCGATTGGGAGATTTTTAAGGTCTTGATTGTTTCTTCCCTATTAATCTATAGAGGCTATGGTGATGGAATTCATGAACTTAAAGTAAGGAGGGATGAGTGTTACAGAGTATGCCCTTAAATTTACTAAGTTGTCAAAATTTGCTCCTTCCTTGGTGGCCGACTCTAGGGATCGTATGAACAAATTCACTTTGGGTGTGTCCAACTCTGTAAAGCTGGTGTGCAAAGCCACCACTCTCATTAAGGAAATGGGTATCTCTAGACTCAAGACTTATGCCGAACAAATGAGAATGAAAAGTTGCAAAAGATGAGGTCAAGGGAGTCCAAGAGGGATTGTTATGATAGTGGGTTCTCCTATGATAATTCTTGTGGTGGCTGATTCTAACAAGGTGAATTATCATCAAAAGGTGCTCCTCAAAGGTTTGACAAAGAGAAAGGGGCCAATAATCATAAGGCTCAAGGTGATGTTGTTAAAGGTGGTGCTATTCCTCCTAGATGTCCCACATGTTGGAGGAAACATGTTGGTGAATGTTTGAGGGGTTCTGGTGTATGTTTTTGATGTAGAAAGATGGGATATAAGTTTTTTGAGTGTCCTAATATTTCTAATAAAGGTATGGAAGGGCATCCTCAAGGTCCAGTGGCTCAAAAAGGGCAAGTGAAACAAGGTGCCAATCTTAAGGTGATGGTCCACGTGGTAATCGATTCTATGCTTCGCATGCTAGGCAGGAAGTTGATAAGGCGTCCGACGTGGTTACATGTATGTTGAAAGTCTTTGATCATTATGTATATGCTTTGCTTGACCTCGATGCCAATATGTCTTTTCTTACTCCTTATGTTGCCATAAAATTTGATATGTCTCCAGAAGTATTTGTAGAACCTTATTTGGTTTATACTCCTATTGGTGAGTTAATTCTAGCCAAGAAAGTCAATAAAAATGGTCCAACGTCGGTCTTACATAAAGTCTTTCTGTGTGATCTAGTCAAGCTTGATATGACTAATTTTGATGTTATTCTTGGTATGGATTGGTTGCATGTATCCTATGTTTCTATTGATTGTAAAACTTGTAAGGTCACATTCTAAGTCTCCAATGAGCCCATCTTAGAATGGAAGGAAAGCAGTTATTTATTCAAAGGGAAGTTTGTCTCTTATATGAAAGCCATGAAAATAATCTCTAAAGGCTGTCTATATCATATTGTCCAAGTCATGGATGTTGATTCTCATGTTTCTACTCTTGATTCAGTCCCTATAGTAAAAGAGTTCCCTGATGTCTTTTTTGATGTCCTACCCAGTATTCCTACTATAAGGAGAATCAATTTTCATATTGATCTCTTGCCTGACACTCAGCCTTTTTCTATCCCTCCATATCGAATGACCTTAATAGAATTGAAAGAGTTGAAGGAATAATTAAAGGATTTGCTTGATAAGGAATTCATAAGGCCTAGTATGTTACCATGGGGTTCTCCCGAATTGATCATAAGAAAGAAGGATGATTCACTTCAGATGTGTGTGGATTATCGATAATTGAATAAAGTAACCATACAAAACAGGTATCCACTTCCAAGGATCATAGACCTCTTTGATTAACTACAAAGCGCAAACTACTTTTCTAACAATAACCTCCAGCCTGTACATGAGTAACAGAGGGTGAAGAAGGATGACATTACAAAGATGACATTTAGAATTTGGTATAGTCATTTTGGATTTTTGGTTATGTTATTTTGAGTAAAGAATGCCCTGCCTCTTTTATAGATTTGATCAACCGAATCTTCAAAATGTATTTGGATATGTTTGTGGTTATGTTCATAGATGATATACTGATCTATTCACGGGATGTGAAGGAGCATGAAGATCTTTTGAGGATTGTGTTGCAAACATTGACAGATAGACAACTCTTTGCCAAGTTTAGCAAGTGCGAATTGTTGTTAGGAGAGGTCCCTTTTGTTAGTCACATTATTTCGAGTAGTGGTATTATGATTGACCTAGACAATTGTCTTCGTCCGATATTAGAAGCTTTCGGGGTTTGGCTGGATACTTGAGGGATATTCCTCCAGTCATGACCCAAGTCCATGGTTTAGACGTGACATGGCGAATGAGAAGTCCGAAGATAACCCAAACAAGCCTCTTGATTGTGACATGCATACATCCTTTGTTGCAGAAGCAAAATTATACAATAATAGGAATCAACTAATAAAAAGGGAAAGCGAGGCTAAGGGAATTCTTTGATAGCCATAGATAATCATAAGAAGAGTCAAGCTCAAACATATACAATATAATATCCAACAACACCTCTACATTAGAATGGAGTGGGGACATAGACACTCCCCGAGATCACCCTCATAATAATAAGTGCTCAATATAAAAAAGGAGTCTCAACATATCATGAAATGAGTAGATACTTTCCTCGAAATTGAGGACTCACCAACGCTTTCTCCGAAGTACTGAACTAGCCACGTGGAGGAGTATGATCAAAAGGAGCTCCAGTACCTACATGGTGATATCATATAGGCATAGAATATGTGTTAGTACATTTTAATGCACTAAGTATGTGGGATGCAATGAAACAAGGATATAAGTCATCATATTCGAAATGCATATATGTAGGTAATGGATATAATTTCAACATGACATGAATGGCCAATGCTTGTAATGAAACATGCATGTAAATCATATAAATTGCATAATAAATATATAACATGTCTCGGAGGAGACCCAAACCAACATAAGTAAGACCAAACAAGCTATAACTTGGAATCCTGATGATTACTCCTCATCGGTAAAGAGATGGTCTACTTGCCAAGGTAAACCATACTTCACCTTGATGGAACATGACCCATTTCGTATGAAGTAACCCTCCTTACAGGAACATGACCCACTTTGAAAAGGATTTCATGATTATATGCACTAAATGGATACACTAGTATAGTAAGGGTAAAGCATAATCCTATGGTGGCACATAGTTTGAGGAAAGGAGTATGGACCCTTGGAGATAGTCCATGCCAACATCCAATCCATCGGTGCTATGTCTAATCCCACGGAATACTTGAAATATTCATAACTTTAATAACTTGTAAGAAACATGACAACATGAAATGAGTAGCTCTTAAACATGCTTGACCTCTAATAGTGAGCCTAACTTGAACATGAGAGTAACAATAATAGTACATGTAACAATAATAGTACATGAAACCCTTGCTTTAACATTAATGACTGACAAGAGGTAAAAATCTTGAAATACGACTTAACTTGATACTTGCATACGACTTAAATACTTAAAGCCCTTAAACATCATTAAGTCACTTGACCTGTAAATAATGTAAACGACTTTAGAATTTTTGTCATGTCATTCCGTCAAACATATGGTGTGTGCTTGGCACTTATTCAAAATCATGCAACTCAAGAGTATAACAAGATGAGTAAAGCCAATCCAAATCAACCCACCAACATTGTAATAAAACCCCGAATTGGGTATCATGAAGTCCATCTCAAAAGTTCATCATAGTTCATAGCTTTCATAGCTCAAATCATGCATAATTTCAATAGAAAAGGATCAACTCATAGTATAAGGTTAAAATAGATATTCATGCATAATCAATAATACTTGATAAAAACCCAACATAACTTTCATTCAAAATTCATAATAAAAGCTCCCCATTGGTAAGACAACTTGAAATCATGCAATTTTACTGAAAAGAGAAGGTTGGACTCCATGGGTGAACGGATACAATGGATGAAACCCACATTCCTTAAACTTGGGTTTTCTTGAGATGAGCTTGAAGCAAACTTTAATCTTGGATTAGGTCCTTGGGTTCCACAATCGAGCTTGAAGTCCTTCAATTTGAATGAGAAATTTTGGTAATGTCTTGGAGAGGTTTTTTAGAGGATCTTGTGAGTTATAGAGTTGAAAATGAGTAAGTATGAGAGATTTCCCGTTTAAATGGGCATGGGGCTATGACCTCAATTCCCTTGGGCGAGATAAGAAAACCAAGTAAAATTTTACACTGGTCCGCTCTCCTGGGATAACGCAAGCTAGACGCGGACCTCAATTAACACTAGTCTGCACCCCTAGCGCATCGTGACCAGGGCGTGAATAGCCACTGGAATTTGGAAATCAGAGAAAATTATTTTTTGCTACGGATCATCTAAAATCCGTGTTATACCCATTTTTCACTCAATTTCCCCCCCTGATCTTGAATATTAAGTCGGATTTTTTAAATCACATACGAATTTTGGGATATATGGAAATTACAATTATGGGGCTTTCTTAAGCATAGGTGGGGTGTTTCAATATCTCCCCCTTGGGAACATTCACCCCCGAATATCAACGAAACATACATAAGAGAAGTAACTATGAAGATTTCAGCCCATCATGAATACAACAAATGCACTTAAACATTATTTTTCAACAATCTCAACATAAATTTCAAAATCACCATAAACATGTTGCCATAAACATGAATAAATGCAATATCACATGAGCGTTGAAAATAAGACTTGAAATAACAGATGAAACATAAGTTATTACCTTTGTCTTGAGTAGAGTGGAAGTGATATGGGTATCATTTTTTCATGTCCAGCTCGGCTTCCCATTTGGCACTTTCAACTTGTTGATTCCTCCAAAGGACCTTGACAGATGCTGCATCTTTGTTCCTCAAGATTTTCACTTGTCTATCTAATATCTCAACCGGGACCTCTTCATAGGTCAAATTATCTTCCATTACCTGCACAACCTCTAAAGGCACAATAGCACTTAGGTCACCAGTGCATGTCCTCAACATCGACACATGGAAGATCGGATGAACCATATTCATTTCCATAGGCAACTTCAATTCATATTCAACCTTACCAGATCTCCTCAAAACTCTATAAGGCCCTACAAACCTTGGGCTCAATTTACCTTTTCGGCCAAACCAGAGCATACCCTTCATGGGTGAGACCTTCAAGTTAACGCAATCACCAACCTTAAACTCAAGATCTCTCCTTCTTATATCAGAATATGACTTTTGTCTACTTTGAGCCATCTTCAATCTTTCCCTTATTAACCTCACCTTCTGTAAAGCTTTGATAACAAAATTTGGGCCTAATGAAGCCATCTCTCCCACTTCAAACCACCTAACTTGGCATCTACAATGCATACCATATAGAGCTTCATTGGGAGCCATACCAATGCTAGAGTTGTACCTATTTTTCTAAGCAAATTCAATAAGTGGAGGATGTTTATCCCAACTACCCTTATTCTCCAAAACACAAGCCCTAAGCATATTCTCAAGAGCTTGGATAGTCCTTTCAGCTTGGGCATCCGTTTCAGGATGAAAAGCTATGCTAAGCATAACCTTGGTACCAATACCCCTTTCGAAGGATCACCAAAAATGTGCAGTGAATTGAGCACCACGATCAAAAATGATAGATAAGGGCACCCAATGCAATCTAATGAACTCATGAATATAAAATTTAGCATAATCCTCATCACCATAAGTTATCTAGAGGCATGAGCTATAACCTTGTCATTTTTCATCAACACGCATCCTTAACCAATCCTTGAAGCATCACAATAAACCACTAACCCTTCGAATCCTTCCAGTAAGGCAAAGATAGAAGTGAAAACAAGCTTATCTTTCAATGTTTGAAAACTCTTTTCACATTCATCAGTCAAAATAAACTTTGCCTTCTTTTGGGTCAACTTAGTCATTGGGGAAACATATAAGAGAAGCCATTCACAAATCTCTGGTAGTAACCCTCTAGACCCAAGAAACTCCTAATGTCCTTTGCAGTCAAGGGCCTAGGCCAATTCTTTATCACTTCTGTATTGTTCTTAGGATCCAGCTTAATGCCATCACCCGACACTATATGCCCCAAAAATTCAATCTCTTTCGCCTAAAATTTACACTTTTCATATTTGGCATACAACCTCTCATCCCTCAAAATTTGCAACACCACCCTCAAGTGATTCACATCTTTGTCTTCACTCCGAGAATAAATCAAGATATCATCAATAAAAATCACCACAAACACATTAAGGTAGGGTTTAAAGACCCTATTCATGAGATCCATAAATATAACTAGTGCATTAATCAAGCCAGAAGACATTACCACAAACTCAAAGTGCCTATACCTTGTCAGAAAAGCTATCTTGGGATTATCACACTCCCTCACTTTTACTTGGTGGTATCTAGACTGATGATCAATCTTAGAAAAGTGACTAGCCCCTTGAAGTTGATCAAAAAGGTCATTTATTCTTGTTAGAGGGTACTTGTTTTTTATGGTGACCTTATTAAGTTGCCAGTACTCAATGGGAACCATCATTTTTATTAACAAACAACACCGGTGCACCCCAAGGTGACTTTCTAGGCCTTATGAAATCCTTTTAAAACAAATCCATTAATTGATCTTACAACTCCTTCAGTTTCACCGGGGCCATACGGTAAGGAGGAATAGAAATGGACCATGTATCACGAAGAAGGTCTATACCAAAGTCTATTTCCCTTTAGGGAGGAACACTAAAAGCTCATTACGAAATTCAAGAGACACATTTGACCGCTGAAACCGACTTAATAGAAAGGACGTTAGACTCCATATCTCCAACTCTCACTAGATGATAGAGGCAATCCTTAGAAATCAACTTTTGGGCTTTAAGACAAGAAATGAATCTACCTTGACTACCACATTACGACTCTCCCACTCAAGAATAGGATCATTAGGAAATTGGAATTTTACCCTACGGGTCCTACAATCAATGGAGACATAATATGCATGTAATCAATCCATCCTAACAGTCATATCAAAATCTACCATGTCAAGTTCACCAATATCACAAGGTAAGACTCTATACAATGTTAAAATGGGACAATTTCTATAGACTCTTTTAGCAACAATGGAGTCACCAACGAGGGTTGATACTTCATAGGTTGACACAATAATTTGAGACACACATGAAGCTTTATGGCAACAAAAGGAGTAACGAAAGAAAGAGTGTAACCCGGGTCTATCAATGCACACACATCAATATCAAAAACCTTTAACATATCAGTAACAACATTGGGCACCTCATCAACTCCTTGCCTTCCTTGGAGAGCATAGAACCTATTTTATCTTAGAGCACCTCCAAATTGGCCTCTTCTTCCCCTTTGGCCTGCATTAGCACCTTGGCCTTTAGGACGACCATCTCTACCATTATTTTGAGCATGAGGACAATAAATAACTTTTTGATTCCATTCCACCACATCCAAAGCAATCATTATAATTTTTCAAACATGGACCACCATAGTTTTCCCCATACTTTTAGCACTTAGGATCGATCATCCCACCATTACCCCCTTGGAATCTTGGGTTATCCTAAGCAAATCTCTTGTTAGGGTCATTGGAAGACCCTTCCCCTTGGAAATTGTGGCCTTGAGGAAATCGACCACCCTTAGAACCTTGGAAGCCACCTCCAAATCGAGCCCTTTTGGACTCACCACATCTTCTTTTTCTAAGATTTTCCCCTCAAGTTGCTCGGCATAAGTCTTGAGCCGAGAAAAGTCCATATCACTTACTAGCATGGTGGTATGACACTCTTCATTAACCAAGTTAGACATTCCTGACACAAACTTGTTCATCTTTGATCTAGGTTCAGCAACCAATTGTGGAGCACATTTGGAGGGCTTATTGAACTTGAGAGAATACTCTCTCACACTCATAGAACCTTTCTTAAAATTCATGAACTCCATCATCTTACAACTCAATTGGGAAGAACTAGTTGTTGAAGGTAGCTTTGAACTCTTCCTAAGGAATATCATTATCATTACCCTTCTCTAACTTCCATTGAGTAAACCAAAGTTGAGCCACACCTTTGCGTATATGCCACTAACTCTGCCTTTTCCTCTAAATTTATCTCCATAGTGGATAGCATCTTATACACCTCATCTGTGAACTCTTGAGGGACTTCCTCCGCCTTGGACCCATGAAACTCAGGAGGGTTTATTCTTTTAAGTCCCTCACCCTTGAGGCCGGAGTAGGAGCATGTTCAAATGGTTGGCCATGGCATGGGCCAATATTCTAATGGCATCTTAGAACCTATCTTGGGTTAACTCTCTATCTTGAAGAGCTTGAGGAGCGGGAGGGGAGAGTTTCTTTTTGGGTGTATGGGCTCTTCTTAGTCTTCCTCTTGGGATTGACATAATCTAGAAGATCAAAGACCATTCGTTAGGGTAAAAACCTTATATTTACATCTAAAGCATGATATAGACCATGAAGAAGTGAGATATTTTCTAAAATGCCTTATAGCCTCCCATTCATAGTTGTGACCCACTTTACAACTATGAATGAGACTCTAATTGACATGGTGTGTTGGATTTCCGAGGACCATTAACAACCTAATTCTCTTATACCAAGCTTGTCACGACCCAATCCTAGGGCCTAGACTTGACACGACGAATGAGAAGTCTGAAGAAAACCTAAACAAGCCTCCTGATCGTAACATACATACATCCTTGGTTGCAGAAGCAAAATTATACAATAATAGGAATCAATTAATAAAAAAGGAAAGCGAGGCTAAGGGAAGTCTTTCATAACCTTAAATAAATGTAAGAAGAGTCAAGCTCAATCATACACAACATAATATCCAGCAACACCTCTACATTAGAATGGAGTGGGGGCCAAGAGACTCCGAGGATCACCCTCATAATAATAAGTGCTAAACATAAAGAAGGAGTCTAAACATATCATGAAATAAGTAGATATTATCCTTGAAATTGAGGACTCACCAAAGTTTTCTTCGAAGCATTGAACTAGCCACATAGAGGAGGATGATCAAAAGGAGCTCAAGTCCCTACTTAGTGATATCATATAGGAATAGAGTATACATTAGTACGTTTGAATGTACTAAGTATGCTGGATGCAATGCAACAAGGATATAAGTCAACATACTCAAAATGCATATACATATGCAGTGGATATAATTTCAACATGAGATGAATGACCAATCCTTGTAATGAAAAATGTATGTAAACCATATAACTTGCATAATACATATATACCATGTGAGGGAGGAGACCTTAACCGACATAAGTAATACGAAGTGAGTTATAACTTGGAATTTCGTTGATTACCCTTTATCGGTAAATAGATGCTCTACTTGCAAGGTAAACCATACTTCACCTTATGGGTACATAACCCATTTCATATGAAGTAACTCTCCTTACGGGAACATGACCCATTTCAAAAAGGATTTCATAATAACATGGACTAAATGGATCCACCAGTATAGCAAGGGTAGAGTATAATCCCATGGTGGCACATAGTTTGAGGAAAGGAGTATGGAACTTTGGAGATAGTCCACGCTAATATCCAATCCCTCGATGCTAAGTCTAATCCCATAGAAATCTTAACATAATCAAAACTTTATTAACTTCTATGAAACACAATAACATGACATGAGTATCTCATAAATATGCTTGACCTCTAATAGTAAGCGTAACTTGAATATGGGTTAACAATATTAGTGCACGAACCCTTGCTTTAACATGAATCTCTCATAAGAGGTAAAAATCTTGAAATAGTGCTTAACTTGCTACTTGCAAAATCATAGATATTTTTCATGAATTCATTACATACTTGAAGCCCTTAAACATAATAAAGTCACTTGACTTTTAAATCATATAAACAACTTGAGAATTCTTGTCATGTAATTTCATCGAACACAAGGTGGATGTATGACACTTGTTCAAAATCATGAAACTCAAGTGTATAACAAGATGAGTAAAAAAAAATTCAAAATCAAGCCACCAACATTGTAATAAAACCCCAAATTGGGTATCATGAAATCCATCTTAAAAGTTCATCATAGTTCATAGCTTTCATAGCTATTATGCATAATACTAATAGAAAAATATCAACTCAAAGTATAATCTTAAAATATATATTCACGCATAATCAACAAACCTTCATTCAAAATTCATAATAGGAGATACCCATAGGTACTACATTTTGAAATCATGCAATTTTCATAAATAGAGAAGGTTGGGCTCCATGGGTGAAAGGACCCAATGGATGAAACCCATATATCTTAAACTTGGGTTTTCTTAAGATGAGCTTGCAGGAAACTTGTAGCTTGGCTTGGGTCCTTGAGTTCCAAAATCAAGCTTGACATCCTTGAATTTGAATGTGAAATTTGGTAAAGTCTTGGAGAGGTTTTTGAGAGGGTCTTGTGAGTTATGGAGTTGAAAAATGGCTAAGTATGAGAGATTTCACGTTTAATGGGCATGGGAATATGAACCCAGTGCCCTTGGCCGAGATAAGAAAATCAAGGAAAATATTACACTAGTTCGTGCCCTTGGCACGAGGCGGTAGACGTGGACTTCAATTGACTCTAGTCCGTGCACCAGGAGCGTTGCGACCAGGGCACGGATAGCCACTGGAATTCAGAAATTATCAAAAATTATTTTTCACTATGGATCTTCTAAATTCAAATTATACCCATTTCCCACTCAATTTTGCACTTGATCGAGAATATAAAGTCTGATTTTCAAAATCACCCCAAGATTTTGAGATATATCGAAATTACGATTATAGGGCTTATCGAAGCACATGTGGATTGTTTCACTTCCATTGCTTATCCTTTGATAAGTTTTACCTAAAAGAAGGCAAAATTAAAATGGTCTTATGAATGTGAAAAGAGTTTTCAAATGTTAAAGGATCATCTTACTTCGACTCCTGTATTAACATTGCCCGAAGCTTTAGATGATTTTGTTGAGTATTACGATGCCTCACATATAGGCTTGGGGTGTGAGTTGATGCAACATGGAAAGGTCATTTCCTATACTTCAAGGCAATTGAAAGTGTAGAAAAAGAACTGTTCGACACATGATCTTGAGTTGTTGGCTGTTGTGTTTGTGTTTAAAATTTGGTGACACTATGTCTATGGGGCACATATTGATATATTCACTAACCACAAGAGTTTGCAATATGTGTTTTGAAAAAGGGATTGAAATTAAGACAAAGAATATGGTTGGAACTTTTAAAAGATTATGACATGATGTGATGTATCATTCGAAAATAGTTGATATTGTAGCTGATAGATTAAGTAGAGTGTCTATGGGCAACATGGTACATGTTGAAGGTGGAAATAAGGAATTGGTCAATGAATTGCACCATTTGTCCTGTTCAGGTGTGAGGTTGATTAACTTGAGTGATGGTGGTGTGTTAGTACCTTATGGGGTAGAATAATCTTTAATGGAAGTCAAAGGAAAACATTGCATGGATCCTACTTTGGTGGGATTGAAAAAGATAGTGGTTGATAAAAAGGTAGAAGTCTTCTCATAAAGGGGAGATAGAGTATTGTGTTATCAAGGGTGATTATGTGTACCCAATGTGGATAGATTACAGGAGAAGATATTTGAAGAAGCTCATAATTCCAAGTATTCTATTCATCCGAGATCCACTAAAATGTATAGAGATATGAGAGATGGGTATTTGTGGAATCACATGCAGAAAGAAATAGCATGGTATGTAATGAAATATGAAAATTGACAACAAGTGAAGGTAGAACTACCCGATGGTTTGAGTCAAGATATTGAGATACCAACTTGAAAATGGGAGATGATTAATATAAACTTCATCATGGAGTTGCCAAAGACTAGACGACATTTCTAGTCAATGTGGATAATTATGGATGGAATGACAAAAATAACCCACTTCTTGCCGGTAAAGACTTCTTATGGTACTGAGGATTACACTAAGGTTTATATTCAATAATTGGTGAAGTGTCATGGGGTAGCATTGTCCCTTATATCGGATAGATGTCCTTAATTTACTTCTCATTTTTGGAAGTTATTCTAAAAGGGCCCTGGTACGAAGGGTAAAATTAAGTACTACATTTCATCCTCAAACGGATGGACAAGCCAAAAGGATAATACAAACGTTAGAGGATATGTTGAGGCCTTGTGTGCCTGATTTCAAAGAAAGTTGGGATAATCACTTATCTCTTGTTGAATTTTCTTATAACAACAGTTTTCATTCAAGTATTGGTATGGCCTTGTTTGAAGCATTATATGGTAGATAGTGTAGATTGCCGGTAGGGTGGTCTGAAGTTAGAGAAATATCCTTAATTGGACAAGATATGGTGTTTGATGTTGTAGAGAAGGTGAAAGTTATAAGGAAAAGGTAGAACGATGCCGAATGTCATCAAAAGTCATATGCTAATATTAGGAGAAGAGAGTTAGAGTTTAGTGAAGATGATTGGGTTTATTTGATGGTGTCCCCAATGAAAGGAGTGATGCATTCTGGCAAGAAAGACAAATTAAGTCCTAGGTATGTAGGACCTTACGAAAGAGTGAAGAAAGTTGTGAAGGTAGCCTGCAAATCAGATTTGCCTATGGAATTAGCCATGGTTCATCCGGTGTTTCATGTTTCGATGCTAAGGAAATGCTTGGGTGATCCTAATTCTATCATTCCATTCAAAGATATGACCTTTGAGGAAGATTTGACATATGAAGAAGTACTTGTTGAGATCTTGGACCGACAAGTAAAGAAATTGAGGAATAAAGATGTTTCATTTTTCAAGGTGCTATGGAGAAACCAATAATTTGAAAGTGCCACTTGGTAGGTTGAAGCGGATGTGATGAAGCGATACCCATACCTCATCCCTTCTATTCAAGCCTAGGTATTTAATATGATCCATTCCTTTGAAATTCTCACGAATACATATTTCAAGTTAAGTTGCATGCATATATGCTCATAAAACAATTTTTGAAAGATATTTGATGCATAAGTATGATAATTTCATGAAAATGATGATTAATTTGCATTTTTGCAACTATGGTATGATGATAATTGTGTTTCCACTTTACTCAAACGTAATTCTATCTAATTCAAGGACGAATCATCCCAAGGGGGAGATGATGTAATGCCCCTCATATTTTTAGGTCTGGAGAGATTAAAGCTCAAATAATTTGTAAAGGGTCAGAACTTACGAGCGAACTTATTACTCATATAGGGATCCATATGTCATAAGTGGTATCGTGAAAATTGAAAATTGAAGGATATCTAGAAGTCGACTTATTAATTCTCTGATGAGCTTTTATGTTTGCCCATGACCCATAGGTAGGTCCCGTAGGTGGAGACCTTGAGGAATAAAAATTTGTCTAAGTCTAGGGTCTTCTTACGAAGTGTTCTATGGCCCATAAGTTGTTTTATGAGTTGTACTGCATGTTCGTGGATTAGAAGCTACAATACGAGTAACTTAACTTTTATGACACACTAACCTATGAGACAAGATACAACCTGTATGTTGTTCCACAGCCCATGGAAGGGGTTTCATAGATGACTCTAAGAAGTTTTAATGAAGGGTGTTTTTGACTTTTCTAATCCATCTAAGTCCTAAACTGTGTCATTTTGGCTACCCAAACTACCTTAACTGACTTAATCTCTATAAAGTCCTATTCCTAACTCATTTAAAGAATTCAATTCCCAAGATCATCTGAAGGGTTCTCAATAATTCTCTATCTAAGTCAAAGGTTCTATTGAAGTTAAAGCTTGGACATTGACCAAAGTTTTTCCTAATTTTCCTCTGAAACTGTAAGGATTCTACTTGAGCTATGTAGGGCTTCGTTCATGGATTAGTTTCATCTATTAACCCCAATCTAACACCCTTTTTAAATTAAAATTTCATGATGAATTCTTATGGATTTTAAAGATATGATACCATATGCATAGATTATGAAATGACCCAAAAAGTGCCCGAAAATGTGCTTTAGAATGCCCAGAATTTTAAATTCCATATATCTATAAAATACGTGCGTGATATCACAAATTCGACTTCATATTCTTGTTGAGGGGGTCAAAATTAGGGGGAAAAGGGCCTACTCAAATTTTAGAGAAATCGAATCACAATTACAAATTTCCAAAATTTTAATTTCAAGAGACAATTCATGACAACACTGCGATGTGCAACTGTCTAGGACATGTGTTAATTCGGCCTCTTCAATAGGTCCACATCATGGACCTTTGCATTTTGTTGCTAGTGAATTCTATCTCGGTCCAAGGATTGGGGCCTTCGACGTAAGTGTTCCCTACCGTGTTTTTACCTATACTTAGCCTTATTTCACCCTCATATCATCCTAAACATTCCCCACTACTCACTCAAAACACTTAGCCATATTTTCACTCCCATATTCAAGTCCTAAACCCTCATCCCAAGCTAATGTTCTCCTTCAAGGTTCTTCTTCAAGATTCAAGTCACCATCTCCAATCTTCACCAAGTTCATCTCTAAGCTAAGGTATGTGGGTTTCTTTCATGGGTTCCATTCACCTATGATACCCAAGCCTCCTTTTTCTTAAATTTCATGATATAAAGTTGATATACAAATGGGTCTTGCTTATTATGAAATTCACTGCACACTATGTTAAAGCTATGTAAAGTTATGACTGTTTTGTCATGTTTTGACCATAAATCTTTAATCTATTGTAAGATTTGAGTAGGGGTTTTGATGTGTATTCTTTGAGGGTGTTGCAAAGTATTGATTTATGGTTTTACAATAGATTGTCTTGAATGATTTCGTTTCTACAATTCATGGTTTTATACTAGCATTACACACTCTCCAAGTGTTCGATAAAATGCCCGAATGTGATTTTTTGAGGAGTTGATGGTCCAAAGAATGAGATATAGTATGAGTGACTATATGATGTTAAAATGAGCTTATGTATATGATATACTTTATATAAAGTGTTGCATTCGACCATACCTAATCCGGGGGGATAAGAGCCCGGGTAACCATGTTGGGGGGTTCGTACTCATCAATTATGTGAGAGGTTTGTACTTTGCCACTGTGTTGATAAGGTGTGATTATAATAAACCATGTGAGGTTTTTATACCACACAACCACCAAGGGGTTTGTACCTTGAGTATCTAGCTTGGTCTCTTATACACACAAGATATCCTATATGAGCATGTTTTACTTAAGCATTGATCATACATGTCATATTGTTATATAATGCCTATTGCTTAATATTATGCATTTTAATTATGATACCTATCTATTGTTGCATTGAATTCTACATACGTAGTACATTTAAACGTACTAATACACACTCTTGCCTACATGATATCACCATGTAGGAACTATTGCCCAAGTTGATCATCCTCCTCGACATGGCTTGTTCGGTGCTATTCAAGCTAGTTGGTAAGTCCTCCAATTCAGGGATCTTAGTCTATCTTTCTCCTATTATGTATTGAGACACTCTTCCTTATGTTCTAATTGACTGTGAAGGTGAGCCTGGTTGCTTTTTCTTGGCCCCCGCTCTTATCTATATAATAGAGGTGGTTGTTGGACATGTTATGCATATATGATATGAGTTTGACTCTTGTCTCTTGACTGTGAATATTGTGTAAGCTTTTCTCTTAGCCCCTTTGCCCTATTCTTTCTCTTCAATATTTCTATATGCTTCCGTGACTGATGATATGTAATGACAGGTTAAAAGACTTGTTTGGGGTCTCTTCAGGTTCTACATTCACTGTATCATGTCTAGGCCTTAGGCTTTGGTCGTGACAAGCTTGGTATCAGAGCACTAGGTTGATAGCTCCTTGGAGTCAAACCTACCGCGTCGATTAGAGTCCTATTCATGGTTGTGAAGCACGCCATGACTATGAGTAGGAGGCTATGAGGCATTTTAGGAAATGTTTCCCTTCTTCATGTTCTATGTCATGCTATAGAGTTATAGTGAATTTTTTCTGCCCTAACGACTGTTTTTCGCTATGCTAGATCATGCCAAACACTAGAGGAAGAGGGCCCGGTTTAAGGGAAAATTCCAAAAGGGTGTTAAATTTTATCAAGGCCAAGGGCCTACTCATGTTACTAATAGGGTGTTTACCCATGAATTTCCTAGGCCCCAAGGTGTTGGAGGGGTGGCTCCTATGATGTGTTCCCTAAATGTTAAAGGAGCCATGGACGCCTATGTTTGAAGGGTAATAATGCATGCTATGAATGTGGGGAGCGTGGTCACAAGAAGATAGATTGTCCAAGAAACTGTTGCAAAGTCTGGGGTGCTAATGCCGTCCCATTGGGGAGAGGTGGTCCTCAAGGTGGTGCCCCAAGGAACAACTAGTTTTATACACTACATGGGAAGCTATGGTTGGTGATGTTCTCGATGTTTTTACGCGGTATGTTGAAAATCTTTAGCTTCGATGTGTATGCTTTGATTGATCCCGGTGCCACTCTTTCCTTTCTTACCACTTTTGTTGCTAAAAAGTTCCATGTTATCCCCAAGTTGTTGCATGAGTCATATGAAGTGTCTACTCTTATTATTTCATGAGTCATATGAAGTGTATACTCCTATGGGAAAGTTTATAGGAGTTGTCCTATTCGTAGTTTTCATAAGTTGTTTCCCTGTGATAATGTTGACTTCGACATGCTAAATTTTGATGTCATTCTTGGGATGGATTAGTTGCTTGCCTACTATGCCTCTATTGATTGTAGAACTGGTAGGGTTAAGTTTTAATTCCCTAATGAACCTGTGCTTGAGTGGGAAAGTCAAGATGTCGTGGTCAAGGGTTGATTCATTTCATGGATTAAAGCCCATAAGTTGATTTCTAGTGGGTATTTGTACCATCTTGGTGAAGGTTAAAGATGTGGATTCCAAAGTCCCTTCCACTGAGTTGGTTCCCATTGTAAATGCGTTTCTTGATGTCTTCCCAATTGACCTCCCTGGTGTCCCTCCCGAAAGGAAGATAGATTTTGGCATAGAACTCCCCCTATTACTCAACCTATCTCCATTCCCCCTTACTGTATGGCCCCGGAGGAGTTAAAGGAGTTAAAAAGAGCAATTGAAAGATTTATTGGAAAAGGGATTTATTAGACCTAGCCAATCATCTTAGGGTGCACCGGTGTTATTTTAAAGATGAAAGATGGATCCCTTAGAATATGCATTGACTACTAGTAACTAAATAGGCTCACCATCAAGAATAGGTATCCTCTTCCAAGGATTGATGACTTATTTGACCAATTGCACCGAGCTAGCTTCTTCTCTAAGATTGATCTTCGGTCCGAGTATCATCAAGTGAGGGTGAGGGAGTGTGATATTCCCAAGACGACATTCCAGACTAGATATGGGCATTATGTGTTTGTTGGGATGTCGTTTAGGTTGACTAATGCACCAGCCATCTTCATGGACCTAATGAATAGGGTCTTCAAACCCTACCTTGATTCCTTTGTTGTGGTCTTCTTTGATGATATATTGATCTATTCGAGGAGCATATGGGCCATTTGAGGGTGGTGTTGCAAAGATTAAGAGAGGAGAAATTGTATGCCAAATATGACAAGTGTGTATTTTGGTTGAAGTAGGTTGCATTCTTGGGTAATGTGGTGTTGGGGGATGGTATAAAAGTGGATACTAAGAAAATCGATGTGATCAGAAATTGGCCTAGACCATAGACCCCGTCAGATATTAGGAGCTTCTTAGGCCTAGCGAGTTATTATTGAAGGTTTGTGAACAGATTCTTCTCCATTGCTTCCCCTATGACAAAATTGACTCAAAAGAAGGTTAAGTTTGTATGGATCGACGAATGTGAGAGGAGCTTCCAAACATTGAAGGATAGGCTTGTGTCCGCTCCTATATTGTCATTACGTGATGGGCTTGAGGGTTTCGTTGTATATTGTGATGCATCTAGACTTGACTTGGGTTGTGTGCTAATTCAAAATGTTAAGGTCGTAGCCTATGCCTCTAGGCAACTCAAGGTACATCAAGAGAACTACCCTACCCATGATCTAGAGTTAGCTAACTGTGCTTGCATTAAAGATTTGGCGTCATTATTTGTATGTGGTGCATGTTGATGTCTTCACTAAAAAATATCTCAACTTGAGGCAAGGGAGATAGTTAGAACTTCTTAAAGAATATGACATGAGTGTGCCCTATTATCCGGGTAGGGAAAATGTGGTGGTAGATGCCTTGAGTAGGGTAGCCTAGCCCATATTGATGGTGGTGATAGGGAGATGGCAAGGAAAGTGCATAGATTGGCAGATTAGGGGTTAGGTTGGAGGAGGTTGGTAATAATGGTGTTGTGATTATTGATGGGTCTAAGTCTTCTCTGGTTGATGAGGTGATAGCAAAACAAGACCTTGACTCCTCCTTTCTTGAATTGAAGGCCTTGGTGAAAGAGGGCAAAGTAGAGGTTTTCTCCCAAGAGAGAGATGGTGCCCTTAGGTACCAAGGTAGGTTATGTGTACCTTATGTTGATGGTTTGAGGGAGAAGATCCTTGATGAGGCCCATAATTCTTATTACTCTAGTCACCTCGGTTCCACCAAAATGTATAGAGACTTGAGGGATGTGTATTGGTGGGGAGGCATGAAGAAGGACATTGCCAAATTCATTTTCAATTGCCATAGTTGTCAACAAGTCAAAGCTGAACATCAAAGGCGGGTGACCTAACCCAAGACATAGAGATTCCTACTTGGATGTGGGAAGTGATTAATATGGATTTTGTGATTGGGTTGCACTATACTAGAAAAGGTTTTGATTCTATATGGGTGGTGGTTGATAGGATGACGAAATCAGCTCAATTTCTACCGGCTAAGACCACCTATAGGGCTGACGAGTATGCAAGGTTGTATATCTATGAGTCGGTGAGGTTGCATGGGGTTTCTTTGTCCATCATATCAGATCATGGTTCACAATTCACTTCACATTTTTGGAGGTCCTTTGAAAGGGGTCTTGAAACAAAAGTTCACCTTAATACGACCTTTCACCCCCAAACGGATGGCAAACCCGAAAGAACCATTCAAACACTTGAGGATATGATAAGGGCTTGTGTATTGGAGTTAAGGGATAGTTAGGATGACCATCTTCCTTTGATTAAGTTTTCCTACAACAATAGCTATCACTCTAGCATTGGTATGACTCCTTTTGAGGCTCTTTATGGGAGACATTGTAGATCGCCGGTTGGTTGGTTTGAGGTGGAGAGGAAGCTTTATTAGGATTGGATCTGGCTATGGAGGCTCTTTAGAAGGGTAAGATGATTAGGGAAAGGTTAAGAACAGCCCAATGTTATCAAAAATCTTATGCCGATGTGAGAAGAAGAGACCTTGAATTCAAAGTGGGTGATGGGGTTTATTTGAAAGTTTCTCCAATGAAGGGTGTGGTCCGTTTTGGTAAAACAGGGAAGTTAAGTCCAAGATATGTTGGTCCTTATGAGGTTTTAAAGAGGGTTGGCAAGGTAGCTTATGAGTCAAAGTTGCCTAGTGAAATGAATTTGGTTCATCCAGTGTTTCATGTCTCTATGTTGAGCAAATGTGTTGGTGATCCTAAGGCTATTGTGCCTTTTGATGTTGTGGGTGTTGTTGACGATAACTTGACTTATGAGGAGGTTCTGGTTTAGATCCTAGACAGGCAAGTGAAGAGATTGAGGAATAAGGAGGTGGTATCCATTAAGGTCATTTGGAGGAACCAACAAACAGAAGATGCTACTTGGGAGGTTGAAACAGTCATGCAAAAGTAGTATCCTTATCTCTTCCACTCCACTCAAGTGTAAGGTACTAGTTTAAGTTCTCTATGTGATTTCAGTTCTTATGATTCAACCCCTATGTCATTCATATGCATTCATGTTTAAGTTGGAAAGTTTATGATGATTTTACATATATTGAGATTTTGGAAGTGGTATTTTAAATGTAATGTTGCATTCTTATTGGTGCTGATTTGTTTATGATCACTATTGTCTTGTATGACTCTTTTATATTCGAGGCCTAAGTGTTCCCAACCGTGTTTTTATCTATACTTAGCCAAATTTCATTCTCATAATATCCTAAACATTCCCCAATACTCACTCAAAACATAGCCATATTTTCACTCTCAAATTCAAGTACCAAACACTAATCCCAAGCTAAGGTTCTCCTTCGAGGTTCATCTTCAAGCTTCAAATCTCAATCTCCAATCTTCACCAAGTTCATCTCTAAGCTAAGATTGGGTTTCTTTCATGGGTTACTTTCACCAATGATACCCAAGCCTCCTTTTACTTAAATTGCATGATTTAAAGTTGATTTACAAATGGGATTTTTCTTATTATGAAATTCAGTGCACACTATATTAAAGCTATGTAAAGTTGTGATTGTTTTGCCTTGTTTTGAGCTATAAATCTTTAATCTATTGTAAGATTTGAGAAGGGGTTTTGATGTATATTGCTTGAGGGTGTTGCAAGGTGTTGATTGATTATTTTACAATGGATTTTCTCTCATGATTTCATCTCTATAATTCATGGTTTTAGACTAGCATTACACACTCTCTAAGTGTTTGATGAAATGTCCGGATGTGGTTTCTTGAGGAGTTGAAGGTCTAAAGCATGAGATATGATATAAATGAAAATATTATGATGAAATGAGCATATGCATATTTCATACTCTTTATAAAGTGTTGCATTAGACCATACCCGATCCGGGGTGATAAGAGCCCGGGCAACTATTTGGGGGTTTCTACTCATCAACTATATGAGACGTTTGTACTTCACCACCGTGTTGATAAGGTATGATTATCATCAACCATGTGGGGAGTCTATACCACACAACCATTAAGGAGTTTGTATCTTGAATAGCTAGCTTGGTCTTTTATACACATATGATATCCTATATGAGCATGTTTTGCTTAAGCATTGATCATACATGTCATATAGTCATATTATGCCTATTGCTTAATATTATGCATTTTGATTATGATGCCTATCTATTGTTACAATGCATCCTACATACTTAGTATATTCAAATGTACTAACGCATATTCTTGCCTTCATGATATCACAATGTCGGAATTGGAGCCCAAGTTGATCATCCTCCTTCACGTGGCTAGTTCGGTGTTGTTCAAGCTAGTTGGTGAGTCCTCCACTTCGGGGACCTTAGTCTATATTTCTCATATTATGTATTGAGACACTCTTCCTTATGTTCTATTTGACTATGAGGGTGAGCCCTGTTGCTTTTTCTTGGCCCCTGCTCTTATCTATGTAGTAGAGGTGGTTGTTGAACATGTTATGTATCTATAATATGAGTTTGACTCTTATCTCTTGAATATGATATTGTGAAAGCTTTTACCTTAGCCCCTTTACTCTATTCTTGCTCTTTAATGTTTTTATATGCTTCCGCGATCGATGATGTGTAATGATAAGTTAAGAGACTTATTTGTGGTCCATACGGAGTTCTCCATTAGCTTTATCACGTCTAGGTCCTAGGATTGGATCGTGACATATTATGATTCTTACAAAATGATTATGACTAATTATGCATGAAATCTAATGAATTACATGATCTATATGTTTTTCAAGTAAAAGTATGTGATTTTAAAGTATGCATGATTATGGCTTAGTGACTTGATGTGGGTTCCCTTGTTAATGATTTAATTGGATTTTGATTGCATATTCTCTCCATGAATCCTAATCAATTGTATAATTTTAACTCAATTAGCCATGGAGCCACATTTATTCCTAGTCTTTTATTATAAAGTTACGGATTTCTATAATTATGACTTCAAGTTTGAAAAACGTGTTTTAAATTATAATGATGATGGTGCTATTATGACAGTGATGATTTCATGAAAGCTCTGACAATGTTATGATAGAGA
Organism: Solanum clarkiae; assembly: GCA_011800125.2. Lineage (NCBI taxonomy): Eukaryota > Viridiplantae > Streptophyta > Magnoliopsida > Solanales > Solanaceae > Solanum > Solanum clarkiae. Next base: position 248 of record JAABOM020065493.1, on the reverse strand, counting down.
GGGTGATCTAAACCAAAATATTTATGATGATGTTAAGGTGGGAATGTCTACCCACATTATGATGAAAGTAAGTAAATGGACTATTATTATGGCATGATGTTTTATGAAAAACAATGATGATTATTTGAAAGCTATGAAAGCATAATTTTTAATGAAGTATAAACTTTGTTAAAAGCTATATACGTGTATATATATATATATATATATATATATATATATATATATATATATATATATATATATATATA